>PVJA010001497.1:0-125655 GCA_004027025.1 Myocastor coypus | reverse complement strand
TCTGTGAAAGCCTGAGAGAATGTTTTTCTCTGGGTGACTCTCCTTAGACGCACTGCAGTTCATTCATCCCTTTCCTCTGAGGTCCCATAATCTCCTTGACCAGGAAACTTGGGACACCTCTGAGTTATAGGATATTACAGCACAGGTTCTCTTATATCCTGGGTCTTTATTGACCTTGAAGGGCTAGGGCCAAAATATTAAGCCTTTATGACTTTGGAGTAGGCAAGGATCTTTCTGAGTACAGAAGAGCACACAAAAGCCATAAAATTTAAAAATGGGTAATGAAAGTAGATTTCATTAAAATTTTAAACCTTTACCTTTAAAAAGACAGTGATAAAATAATGCCACTTTAGGACATTTTAAAGAAAATATCTCTCATTCAAATATCTGAATTCGCATCTAGATTACATAAAAATTCTTCAAGTAATAAGAAAGCCCAATAAAGAGACTGGGCATGGTGGCGCACACCTGTAATCCCAGCTCTTGAGAGGTTGTAAATGGGCAGACCACTACAAGTCTGACCTAGTAGCGAGACCCTGAACATCCTGTAGATCCTTCCCTAAAAATATATATATCACACCAGAAACACTAGAGCTCCTCAGATTTCTCATGAAATGGGACATGGGACTGTGCTAGCCAGAAAGCTACTGTTTAAGTCCAAGCTGGCGATTCTTCTGTCCCCTGGGACTAGCTAAGGTTGTAGCTCAGTGGCAAAGCACTGCTTAGCAGGCTTAAGACATTAGGTTAGATTCACAGTATCCCATGAAGAAAAAAAGCCTAACAAAAAGAGAAATAGAAAACTTGGATAGATACCATACCAAAGAAGATGTGTGAACAAACAATAACCTTGTAAAATGCTCAGAACCATTGATCATCAGAAAAACATAATCTAAAACCACAGTGAAATACCAGTCTACACCCATAAAAATTTGGTTAAATGCAATAGACTAACAATGCCAAAAGTCAGCAAGGATGCAAAACTACAGCTTCCACACTTGCAGTTAGGAATATGTTATGGTACAATCAATTTACAGAACAGTTGGAGACTTCTTGTAAAGTTAACTGTCCAATCCAGAAATCCCATTAGCCAAGAGAAATAAAATAATTGTCTACATAAAAGGTTGAAAAAAAGTACTTATAGTAATTATCATAGCCCAGAAGAAAAAAATAATACAAATTTTTATCAAGTAGTAAATTGAAATTGTGTTTATCCATACATTTGAATACTACTCAATAATTAAAAGAAACAGGCTACCAATACACATATCTATAGCTATGTCTCATAAATATTGTGCTGAGTAAGAGGTTAAGCAAAGGAGTACACTTTTACATTTTTATGAAATTACAAAATAGACAAAATTTAATGTGCAGTGAAAAAGCAAGTTCAGTGATTGCATGAAGCTGGAAGTGACAGGACATGACTGGTACGTAGCTCCTTGGTTAGGTCCTTTATGGAAGTGCTGATAACTTGGATATATAAACTTGTCAAAATTTAATGTATACTGAAACAGGTACATGTTGCATAGTAATTGTTCCTCATAGTTGATTTAAAAACAAAAATATTTCATAAAGATTAATATTTTATATAATTAGTTGATTTGGAAAGATATGATTTCTCTTCCAAATTGGATTATTATTATAAATGTTACTTTGAAAGACTTTAATTCATCAAACTGATATAATTTCTTTTTAATTATTGTTTCATGAACATCTTCATCTTTGTCGATAAAAAATAAACTACAGTTTAAATCTATTCAAAAGAAAGTGGCCTTTCACTTTTTCTTTCCTAGAAGAAACCACAACTAACCTCCTAAATACTTCCCCACATGAGGAGTCTTATAAAGTAATTGTTGGAGAGCAGAAGCAAAGCTTTGCTCAGGACAGAAATGTCCCTGTGATGACCAGGCTCCTACTGTTTCCATTATGTATCTGCTATAATGGAAATCCTTTGCAATGCACTTATGGGATGTGGTCCTCGAACTTCCAGCGCTTTCAGTCTCAGGAGAAGGAAAATAAAACACAAGAAACAAGGAAGCGAGTTGAAGTGAAGTGTGTTCAGAGAAAGGAGAGCTAGCTAACCAGGCTAGGTAGTTAGGAAAGACTAGCCTGGTTTGAAAGACTGTCAGAATAGTGTTTGAAACAGAGATGAGAAGGAACACTGCCTATGTGGAAGAAAGAAAGGAGGTAGACTGTGAGAAGAGAGTGCATATGGAAAAGTAACAAAGACAAAATGAATTGGACATAAAGTTTGAACTGTATATTTTAACCTACTTGTATGTAGATACATATAATGCTGAGTAAGAAGCAACTCACAGGTGAAGAAGTATATTTTAGAATTCGTGAAACTATAGCTCTGTCCTGAGCTTCCCATCCATATACATATTTGCCTGGTGGGTTTATGCACCTGAAATAGTCAGATTTCATCTAGTCCAAAATTCGAAGTTAGTGTCTTTTTCCCAAAAACTTCTACCCATCAACAGATATTTAATATCCCAGTCACTCCTAGAAGTAGAGCAGTGAATCGGGTAGGCATGATTATAGTTATTAGAAACAATACAATGTTAAAATAAGTATTCACTGTGCTAAGAAACAAATGGTTTTACAGGCTATGTAAGTGGAGGCTAACTAGTGTGAGATGAATCCTTCCAGGTGAATGGGTTTATCTACTAAAGGACACATAGAATATGTTCCCAGCTTAACAAGCAGTGGTGGAAAAGAGCATAGTGTTCAGAGAACAGAATGGTGGCCAGGAAAGATGGAGCACAGAGAACAAGGAAAGACTGGAGAGAGAAGCTGAATTGATTGTTGCTTTTCTAGAGAAGATGAGAGACAGATCTTAATGATTCTTAGATTTTGGGCTTGAGCATCAGGCTTGATAATAATGCTGCTTATTAAACTAGCAAACACTCCTGAAGTGGAAGGAGAAAGAAAAGGAAGGGAAAGATTTGGGATATCCAAGAGGAGATGCCAAACAGCTGAAGATAGAAGTCTTGGTTCAGAAAAAGGATCTAGCCTGGAGATGCATACTTTCAGTCAGTGGGCAGTTATAAGCTAATCAAAACTAAGGGAACAGAGTACATAGAGAGAGAGCCATAAGACTAATAAGCCTTGGGCTAGGGAGCTAGTTCAGCAGTCTAAGCACTTGACTAGCAAGCACAAGAACCCAGTTTCGATCCCCAGTACCACATTCCACATAGGACCTGTGCTAACCACTGAAACCAGGCATGGTGGTGCACACCTGTAATTCCAGCACTGGGGATGCTGAGACAGGAGGATCACTATGAGCTGGAACTGCATAGCATGACCTTGTATCAGATAGATAGATAAATAGATAGATAGATAGATAGATAGATAGATAGATAGATAGATAGATAGATAGATAGAGTTAAAAAAAAAAAAAAAAGCCTTGGAAAGGTATGTTTTGATGGATTTGCCACTGTCCCAAGTTTTAGAAAAAGACATTGTCTAAAGTATTGCTCAATCCACTTTTTCCTTACCAGTCAGGTATTGATTCTATTTGTTACCATTTCTGTCGGACTTGGTAGCACCAGGTGTCTCTACATGTTGCCTATTATTATCTGAAGTGTGGATGTGCAAACAGGGCAACTGTTCTAAGTTTTTGAAGCAGCACAAGCCGCATAAAATGTAGCCTTTTGTCTGACATTGCAGAACCAGCTCTAGGCCAGTTAAATCATATCTTGTCCAGCCAAGAAGTGTGCATGATGGCTATATGAGGTTTGCTGCCCTGCATCAGGAGGCCCCCTTTGAAACACTGGGGGCATTTCACACTTACTTAGTGCATCTCCTGCTTCTCTATCTTGAGTGTTCTAGTCACTGTCCTTCAGGGAAGGAAAAGAGTTCATTTAAAGTCAAGTTCCACTGACAGGCTTCCAACATGGGAAAATCTTGTTAAATAATTCTCATCCAAACTCTGCATCATGCAACAAACATCATTACAGCATAGTAGAAGAGTCAGTGTAGGCAGCATCCACTACTGAGACTGAAGCCAGAAGTTCATCTGTCCAGATATTTTCCCATCATTCCCTGTCCTCACACTCAAAAATAATTCCAGATTTTTTTTTTAAAAAAATAGTCTTTCTTGACTTTCTCTGCAGTTAAGATTATGCATCATTGATTGTAAATTTTTTGTTGTAAGGATTTTCAATTATTTCATTTTGTTTCTTTCCCTCAGATCCAAGCTCTCACTATGTGATTACCTTGAAAGCATTTAACAATGTTGGTGAAGGCATCCCGCTATATGAAAGTGCTGTGACCAGACCACACACAGGTAGGGACTCTTTCTGTTTCTGGAGCTCATCAGTACTTTTCCCAGCAGCTTATGTATTGGCATCAATCCCACTTTCCTGTTCATTAAAGAAATGTATATAGTAGTTTAAGGTGCAAGCTTAAAATGGGCACATAGACTTTAACACTCAAAGTTCTATTCCTGTTTTGCTTCTTGGAAAAAAGATAAGCCTGTTGTATAAGCTGTTTTATATAGATAACTGAATGTGTTTTTAGTATGTTAGGATCTAGAAGGCATAGTTTTGAGAGATTTAAAATGATTTTTCATCTTTTAGACATGTTAATTATAACTAAAATGAGTCAAAATAAAAGTAGTTCTGTATCCCTAGAAGAATTATATAGGTTAATGATTGTGGCAGTAAGTATATATGCTTGCTGAAGGCAGCATTTGCTCTCTGGTCACTTGAGTTGGTTAAGAAAATACAATTTTATATACCTTTCATATGTTTCATATTTATATAAAAGGTATAAAACCAAAGATAGTATCCATTTGATCAGTTGTATATTTATTACAAGAGTGAGTAGATATTTTTGAATTACCTTTTAAATATCTCCAGGATAAATATGCATAGAGTATGAAATTTCTATAGGTACTGATTTAGACTTGAATGAAAGTTTATTAAAGTAAATGTATTAGAATTGTGATGATTTTTTTTTTTTTCTATAGAAGGGACTGAAAACCACACTTTCAGAATTACTTTTTCATTTGTTGCCCAAAAGTTTAAATATGACTTGTATGACATCTTCTAGATGCTTTGTATAATAATATAGACTTGGCAGTATTCTTGTTAAAAGTTTATTTTTGTCCTTTTTTTGTTTTTAATAAAGCTTTTACTTCAGACTATCATTACTAGATGTTTAGTAGTTCTGTCCTGTCTTTCTTCTATGTGCCTACAATTTTTTTTTTTTTTTTTCTTGTTTCAGAACCTTTGTTTGTTTATTCAGTCATTTTTATGGCCGGCTCAGCCTGTCCCGAGGGCAGGGCTGGAGCAGCATGTGGTGCCGGGGAATCAAACCGCGGTCCCTGAAGCCGCCCAAGCTTTCCTAGGCAGGCACTTTAGACCATTGAGCCATCCTGCCGGGCCCCAATGTGCCTACAATTTTTAAATTCTTTTAAAAACAGCTTAAGTATTCTAGCAAAGGGGCAGAAAAGTACAAAAAAAAAAAAAAAAAAAAAAAAAAACTTAAGTGCTGTTCTACTTAATGAGACTGTAAAAGAAAAAAATGAAATTATTTTATGTGGTTTAGTGGCTTAAAAATATTATACATTGGCTAGTAATACACAAGGAAATGTTCCTGAATCATATAACCTAATTACCTTTTCAAAGAGTTGGTATATATAAGAAAAAAATTATAGAATTCTAATGATCCCTGTATCTGAAGATGTATTTACTATTACTGATTAGTGTATTCTTACAGTCTTTCAGCCAAGACCTTGATTATAATGTATGCTGTTCCTCTGTTATTTTTAGATCTCATTATGCAGGAAATACATTCATAGAGACTATTACATTCGTGCAGTATTTATAAGGCCTGTGCTAGTTCAGATTTTAAATCACAGGAAGAACTAGTTGCCATAACTATGTGGGAAACCTATTTGAAAACATGAACTTAAAATAAATCAGAGTGTGTGTATACTTGGAGAACCTAACCCAGAATTGTGAAGGCCCAAAGGGTTCTTGTATTGCTCTAAGTGCATGGTCCTTAGTTTTTTCATTTTGTTTATTTTTGTGGTAGCATGTAACGATGTGTCCATTGCCAAGGGCACAGCACAGCATCTGAATTCTGACTGTCTAAAAGATGAGTACTCTGATGAATGAGTACTTTGACAGTTTGTGCAGTTCTTGAAGGCTGTGGCACTTGAGTCCATGATAACCACAAACAGTATTTCCCTTAACTGATGGGAGCTCATCTCTGGGTGGTTCTTGGACTATAGGAAAAAGTGCAGCAGAAATCCATCATAGTGTAGATTTCCTTGAGGAAGAAACATGTCCTTCAGTTCTTTTAGTTTATTTGGCTGTGTGCTAAATTGCTACCTTGCCTCTCATCTAAGATATCAGCAAGTCTGAACTCACCCTGTGGGCTAGCAGTCAAGTCTTGTTTAAGAGTAGGCCCTTTAGTATCTGGTGATATGCAATGATAACTCAAGTTTCCAAAATTCAGCCTTTTACTAAAATCTCAAACCAAACGATGAACTGTGTGCTGCTGATTGAGAAATTATACCTTCTATTTGAAAAAAAAAATTTTTGTCTTCTATGTTCTTTTTGGACAGGAGGTACAACTTTCAAGTAATCATGAGAAAATTCTAGCATATATATGTCAATATAGTCACGTACTTTAATGTGCCTGTAGTATGCAATACAGAAGATGGTGCTTCTCTTAACATTTTCCTACAGTTTTTTCCAGAAAAAAACACAGTGGAAATACTCTTTAGATGAATAATGGTTATCTATTAACTCTGGATTTTCTTTCTTTTTCTCCATTCCTCATCTTTCATTCCATTATATTATCCTGCATTTCCTTTTTATTTTTGTTTACATTAAAATGCCCCTTCCCTTTTTGAATTACTTTCTGCCCAGACACTTCTGAAGTTGATTTATTTGTTATTAATGCTCCATACACTCCAGTGCCAGATCCCACTCCCATGATGCCACCAGTGGGAGTTCAGGCTTCCATTCTGAGTCATGACACCATAAGGATCACCTGGGCGGACAACTCCCTGCCCAAACATCAGAAGATCACAGATTCCCGGTACTACACAGTTCGATGGAAAACCAACATCCCAGCAAACACCAAATACAAGGTACTGACACATTGGCTTTGGATGAAAAAACCTAGTCAGTGATATTTTCTAATTTTAAAATTCCTTATTCCTACTTTTTTCAGAATGCAAATGCAACAACATTAAGTTATTTGGTTACTGGTTTAAAACCAAACACACTCTATGAATTCTCTGTGATGGTAACCAAAGGTCGAAGATCAAGCACATGGAGTATGACAGCCCATGGGACCACCTTTGAATTGGGTATGTGTTTTCAGAGCCCATGTCATATGACTTTTTCTCTTTGAGAAATACAAAAGCAGTGGAAGTCTGTGGTAATGTTGTGCCACATGCTAAGTCATGAGACTTCTCATCACCTGTTTTTACCACCCAGGGAAGGAATTGAGCACATTAATTTACATATTTATGTAATACAATGAGCAGCTGCATTTGGAGTTGTGCTTCAGCACTATACAAGAATATAGGCAAGTAGCAGTATACTGTAGTGCAAAGCTTACTAAATTTTAGAGATTAAGAGACTTGAACTCAATCCTAGGTCATTTATCTGCTGACTGTATCAAGAGTAAGTCATCTAGCCTCTCTGAATATCAGTCTCTTCAATTCTCTAATGAGAAAGAATAATCCCTGCCTTTCCTGTAGGATTATTGTAAGAGAAGCAGATGGGAGGGCACATGATAAATTATAAACCACTAGATAGATATAAGAGATTATTGTTATTGGTCCTACTTATCTGGTAAATTAAGATTGAAAAGCTGAAGTGACCTGTCCTTTACCATGTGTGCTAGAGCTTAATCTCTTGACACCCTTAGGCCACTTCAAAAATTTTCTTGAAAAACAATTAGTATCTTTGCAAAATCTTTCACTGAAATATCCTTTGGGTTTTTGTTTGTGAGTAACCATGACAGAAAAAAGATAGCTCAGTAAAGTAAGGAGAGAACAGGCTCTCCAGGTTTGACTGTTTTCTGCCTACTTTTAGGCCTCGCCTTCTACTTCACTTAGACTTTCCTAGCAAGGGCGTATGCGTGACCATCAGGCATCTCTGCTTGTGCTGACCTCTCTGTCTTTCTCTCCTGTTTTTTTTTTTAGAATTTTTTTTTATTTTTTATTTATTATTCTTATTCTTGTTTCAGAACCTTTGTTTGTTTATTCACTCATTTTTATGGCCGGCTCAGCCCGCCCCGAGGGCAGGGCTGGCGCAGCATGTGGTGCCGGGGATCGAACCACGGTCCCTGAAGCCGCCCAAGCTTCCCCAAGCAGGTGCTTTAGACCACTGAGCCATCCCTCCGGGCCCCATCTCTCCTGTTTAAGCATAATGCAAAATTAGTAGTGCACATTCTCCAAAAGATGAGCTTGCCTTTCCTGCAGAGTTGATTGGAATGCCTGCAAAAAAAGAGTTAAACTTTTGAGAGTTAGAAATTTACTACCCAAAAGTTGAAATAGATCTTTAGTTTGCTTTCTTTGCCAGTTTTTAAAATATCTTTTTTCTTTAACACCAGCCATTAGTTAATAAATAAAATTTGTATTTACCCTTAAGATACTTGTGTTTAACCGGGCATCTGGTTATTCCAGAATTTCAAAAGAGTAAATTTGAGGAGGTGCTTAATTTGCACATTTGCCTACTAGAACATTAAATGATTTCAGCTATAGTAACATGAAAGAAAATACAAGAAGCATACTGTTGTGTTTTCATTTTGTTGGCTTTTTATAGCGTTTTCTCTGGAGTGTAACCTCATTAGTTTACATATGCTTTTAGTGCAATCTTAAACTGAAAAATGTCAATTTATAGATCATTTTTTCTTTGCGGGGATAGGGATCTCAAAAGTTCTTTGATTTTGAAAGCCAACTATTTTTAAGGGAGACAACTGCACTTAAAAATATTCTAACAGAACAATCTGCATTGAGGGAAAGAAAGTCATCTTGGGTAAATTACCTAACTTCTCACATTTTATGTCCCAACCTATAAAGCATGGACAGTGATAGTCATCTCAGAAGGTTACCATAAATTTTAAATGATATTTTTTTCAATGCCTAGCATATAATAGGTACTTGATACAAATGGCACTAGATGTCCCTAGCTATCCTATATATACCTTACCCCCAACTGAGATGCCAATTCTGTGTCCTCAGAGTATGTTTCCTCTTTTGTACTTTGTATATTCTTCTTTTTATGAGAACTGTTTGCACATAGGCTGTGAGTTGAAGCTGAGAAGCTGAAACTTTCTTTATCTAGTACTTTACAAATGGAGAAGGTTGAGAAAATGGTCAATTTATATTGTAGTAAACAGGAATTATTCAAGCTGTTGTTATTTTTTAGTTCCTACTTCTCCACCTAAGGATGTGACAGTTGTAAGTAAAGAGGGAAAACCAAGGACAATAATTGTGAATTGGCAGCCACCCTCTGAAGCCAATGGCAAAATTACAGGTAAGGTGCCAAAGAGTGTATGTATGCCTATGCCCTGTTCTAGGAAATTACTGTGTTGTCAAGAGAAGTGGAAATCTAAAGGTTGACTTGATCATTTTATGGGTGGTGTGAGCCCCATGGTGATCTTTTTTTTTTTTTTTTTTTTTTAAGCATTTTACTTATTTATTTATTTACTTGTTGTGTTACCGAGGGTTAAACTCAGGACCTTGCATTTGTCCCTAGTTATCTTTGAAAGTGGAACAAGGATGTGTGCTCTTTGCCCACATAGCACTGAAATGAGTCTCCAGCTGGTGCTTCAGCCTCATGCTGCCTGCAAAGTAGCAGGGAAAGTGCCCTAGATAGCCTTTGGCTGTACTGGGACCTTACAGACATAACATGTTTTTCTTGGGAAAGTTATTCGTTGCCTAAATTGCCATCTTTGGAGGCATATAGCCCCACCTAATTCTCTAGGACACAAAACCATAAATGATTCTGCTTTCTTACACTAAATCCCCCAAAGCCTGTTAGAGTATTTTTCCCAGCAAGGTGTGCCACTTGAGGTTCCTAGACTGTCACAAAGCTTGAATTGGCCTTGGCCTTGAAAGGGAGCTGGAATTTTTCTTCAGACTTCCAGAGGATTTCTTCCACAGTGGAGTGCTATAGTATGACACTGTGCCCTTTTTAGCCTTATCAAGGACAGCTCATTGAGATTTGGGTATTGGTCCTTCTTCCTCTTTGAGCCTCTGCTCCAGTGGAAGTGGGTGTGGATGAATGAGTTTGTATTCTGAAATAAGAGTGAGATGACCTAAGGGAAAAAGGGAAATAGCATCTTCCTTTTAGCTTTCCATATGAGCCCTTTCTATAGAAATCCCTTTACATAAACTTTGACCCTTACATCTTTTTTTTTTTTTTTGACTCTTCTCCTTTCATGAAAGAACCAAGCACAACTCAGATTGCATTTTATCTTGTCTTTTAAAACCAGTAACAGGGCTGGGGAGATAGCTCAATAGAATAAGCGCCTGCCTGGCAAGCACAAAGGCCTCTGAGTTCAATCCCCAGTTCCACCAAAAAAAAATAAAATAAAATAAAACCAGTAACAGTGGTGGGTTTTTATGGTGCAGATCAGGTAGGCTAGCAGTTCAGGCTTTCTCCTCATCCATAGGGATTGAGTGCCCTCTGGTGGAACTATTTGGTGACAGTTCACTGTTTTCACTCACTAGAGTGAAACAATCAGAGGTAGCTGCCCATCTGCCAGTTTTTTCTCCCAAAATATCACTTTGATGAAAGCTAAACCAGCATGTCAGGTCATTATGGGTTTTTAAAACTACATTATTCTAATTGTAGACTCTTGAAGATGCATTATTTAAACATGCAATGGCAGTGACAGCAAACCTTTTATTAGTTTTCAACAGTGCACACATGCTGTAGATTCATTTCCACTGTGCTATAGTATGCATATAATGGTAATATATACTTACTGGCTTCCTGATTATAAAAAGAAAAACATGAATGAGGTTTCTTCTCCCATTAACTCCTTTGGACAGGCTACATCATATATTACAGTACAGATGTGAATGCGGAGATACATGACTGGGTTATTGAGCCTGTGGTGGGAAACAGACTGACTCACCAGATTCAAGAGCTAACACTTGACACTCCATATTACTTCAAAATCCAAGCCCGGAACTCAAAGGGCATGGGGCCCATGTCTGAAGCTGTGCAATTCAGGACACCTAAAGGTAATCTCCCAGAGCTGAGGGTATTGTTCAGTGGGACTGTACTTATACATAACACTTTGGCAGATGGCATCTATGAGTAAACAGTCCTGTGAATAATATGTGCCAACCATAATATGAAGATTTATCCCATATGGTCCCTCAGCCACCTACTGACCACCAAATCAGCACTACCCAGGTTACTGATCTAACCAGTTCACAGCAGGGGAACATTGGTTCCACACTGTTTGGGGCAGATGAATTTCAGTGCTTATAAGTTTTCAGCAGTTAAATCAGATGTGACCCTTTTGTTTCCCATTCATAGTGATGTAGCATGTTATTGTGATGGATAGTTTTCTTTCAACACACAGATTTCTGAACCTTTGTGGAGAACAAGAGACTAAGAGGTTTTTATACCATTTGTATAAAGCTTCAGATGAGAAAATAAAGTATTGAAACTTTAGGCTAATGAAATGTACTTGAGAACTGAATCTGTGAAATTATGGCAGCCCAAACATCTTTTTCTTAGCACTAAAGGCAAGACTGAACTTGTTTGGAAGTTTGTGGGAATTTTATTTTATTTTTTTCCTTTAAGTCTGCTATATGTCCCATCTTCAAAGCTTGTGATCCTTGCTCTTGTTTTTTCTTCCCCTGTGCTTGGCCTGTTAGCGGACTCCTCTGATAAAATGCCTAATGACCAAGGTAAATGAGTAGGTGGCCTCTCTCCTCTCTCCTCTTTTGTGACCTATTATTAGTTTTTTTGTTTTTGTTTCTTTTTTTTTTTTTTCCTTGAAAATCAGTATCATGTATTAAAACCACATATTTATTGGCCAGTGTGGAACGGAGTCCTATGTTGAAAGCACATGGGGTATCTGAAAAGCTGGAGGATTTATTTAGTAGTTAAACAGACTGATGGAAGAAAACTGAGTTGAATAAACCAAGTCCTCCACTGGTGTGGGCCAGATTATCTTCATACTCTATGACATTGAAGTTCTATAACAATGATGGGCAGTGGAGGCATGAAGAAGCACTTAAATTTTTATAGGGCTGGGCGTGGTGGTGCACACCTGTAATCCCAGCACTTGGGAGGCTGAGGCAGGAGGATTGGTGTGAGTTTGAGACCACCCTGAACTACAGAAGTGAGCTGAAGGCCAGCCTGAACTGCATAGCAAAATCTTGTCTCAAAAAGACAAAAAAGGGGCCCAGCGGGATGGCTCAGTGGTCTAAAGCGCCTGCTTAGCAAAGTTTGGACGGCTTCAGGGACCTCGGTTTGATCCCCGGCACCACATGCTGTGCCAGCCCTGCCCTGGGGCCGGGCTGAGCCGGCCATAAAAATAAAATAAATAAACAAACAAAAGTTCGGAAACAAGAAAAAAAAAAAAAAAAAAAAAAAAAAAAAAAGGATTTCAGTAATGTCTCTAAAATGTCTCTAAGTGAAAAGTTGTAATCACATTATCACATTCAGTGAATATCATACTCCCCAAACCTATACATTTATCTTAGTAAATGCCATGATTATCCATCTTCAGGAGTGCTTTCTTTATTGTGTCACAGTGAGTTCATTGAGAGCCCTTTTCCATTTTTTCTCTTAAATATATCTGATCATTTTTAAAGACAAAGCTATTAACATAAAAACTTAGGAAGCTTGGGTATTGATTTTTCTGAAATCATCTGTCACCTGATCTCTCAAAGGTCAGCTAGCTATATTTCTATACTGAGACTGTAATAAATGTAAATTTTGTAATTTAAGAGTAGCTATTAGAAATAAAGACTCTTTGGATCTTAGTTAATACAAGAAAGAGTTAAAACTTGAAGTGTCAAAGTTCAGGGCTGTGGACATGGGTTTGCATTCAGTGAAGCTTTTGTTAGGCAGTAGAGAAACCGCGCGCGCGTGTGTGTGTAGAAGTATGAGGATATAAAAAATAATGTACATGCACAGCATATAAATGTGCTCACTGTTTTCTCCACTTGACAGCCACAATGCAGTTTTTAGCCCCATCATACCTGCAATAATTAAAATTCTTTACATATTTGTCCTTTTGTTGCGAGGTGCATCCTTGAATTTCTTGCCCAGTTTAAATTTAAAAGAAAACCCCCAGCCGGGCGTGGTGGCGCATGCCTGTAATCCCAGCCCTTGGGAGGCTGAGGTGGGAGGATCAGTGCGAGTTCAAGACCAGCCTGGGCTACCAAAGTGAGCTCAAGGCCAGCCTGAACTGCATAGCGAGACCCTGTCTCAAAAAGACAAAAAAGAAAACCCCTGGTGTGCAGTGCCGGCCCCAACCCTGGTGTGAGGCAGCCATTGAGACTGAGCCTGGTAGTGCACACCTATAATCCCAGCTCTTGGGAGGCTGAACACAGGAGAATCACTAGGAGTCCATGAGACCCTATAGACCCTGTACTAAAATACAAAAGAAAAAAAAGGTGAACTACATTTAAAAGAAAAGATGTTGAGAAATAGAAGTATAAACTGATTAGTTTATTGGCAGAGTGTGTTCTTGGGTTATTATTTTCACAACCTAGTGTTCTGCATAGTTTGCTTGACTGTAGCTGAAAACCATAAACACTCAGATAGGAAAAATCTTCATAGGTTGAGCTGGCTCTGCCAGCTAGACTCAGTGAGAAAAGCACAGGGTTAACAAGCGTTGACACAAGACGTGTGCTCTCTGGGAAAGTGGTGGCACAGAATAAAGTGGGCAAAAGAAGAAGCATGGACAGTGGAAAAGGGCTCAGGGGCTAAGTTCAGCTCAGGAATATGCCCTTTTGGACACCCAGAAACTTACATTAACTTGGGATTTTCAGCCACTAGAAACAGCAAAGATTATTTTAGTCTCTGGATTTATTTTGTTAAATGACCTAGTTACAGTTAACTTCAGATTTGAATTACTTTCATTTGTTTTGCAGAAACACATCATTTATGCTTTTCTAGTAAAGCTTTATTAGTAGAACTAACTATTGTCTACAAGTATTTTCTGAATTTCCATGCTTTCTCCTTCTGTAAAAAGATAGTATAGATTTATTTTGCTGGTAATAATGGTAACACTTATTGAACATTCACTGTGCATCAAACAATAGTCAAATTATTGATATTAAGTTTCCTTTTAATACTTAACAGTTTTGTGAAGTAAATATCATTCTTATTCTTGTTTTATAATTAGGAAACTGGGTCCCCAAAAGAAAAGCAGCTTGCCTAACATCAGATATGTATAATAGAGCCAGTATTCCAGTGTTAAATGTTACATGATATTAAGTATAGGGAAAGGCTTTCACATTGCCAATTTCTCAAGCCTGTTTTTGAGGGGAGTATGATATTTGCTTTCTACCTACAAGCCTTAGATTGAGGGATAGCTTTGTTTTATTAGGGAAAGACTCACTCTATTTGCTTTATCAAAGCTGCTTTTACTATAACTGAAGAACAGGTTCAAATCCAAGAATAATGAAATGAACTTCAATGTTTAAAAAAAAAAAAAAAAAACTGATGCTTGCATTGCCTGCCGCTGGGATGGCCCCAAACCTGAAACCCGCAGTCTCCTTTCTTATGTTCTGTGATGATAGGCTCAGATACAGTATACTTTGTGAGCAACTAGAGGGAAGATAATATTTTTCCATCTTTAGATGTTTACGTCATAGAGCAAGAACTGAAAATTCGAATTAAACCTCCATTTATGTTTGTGCTCTTGCTTAGGCTAACTTTATACTGGAAAGGAAGTTACAATTTGAGAAAATATTGAAAATGGTATTGACAGCCAATAGACCAGATCAGCATAGCGGAGTCCCTTGAAGGAACACCACTCTGGTGTAGACGTCCCTTGCTTCCTTTACCAGTAGAAGCTACTTCCGCCATAAGTCCTGAGCAGCTCTTGGGGAACTGTTTCCTGGAGAAGAGATTTGGGTCTGTCCCCACTTAACTGATCAGCAGTAGTAGCCTAGTCCCAGCAGTAGAGCAAAAGTGTCAGCCTTTCAGATGCCTCATTGTACAGAAAGCTAAACCTTAGTTTGCTTTGCACACGTAGATTGTATTTTCCCATTATTTATGTACTACTTCATTTTCTCATGGACAAATAGACTGAAATTGTTTTTCTTTTTCATTTTTGTAGAAGTTTTTGTAGCTGTGCAGTGAACTGTCACAGCAATGTGTTAAGTCATTACTGACATGATCTCTTCTGCTTTAGCCTCAGGGTCTGCAGGAAAAGGAAGTCGGATGCCAGATCTAGGACATGACTACAAACCTCCAATGAGTGGTAAAGCCCTTCTTTTGGCATTTTTAGCTTCCTGTGAACATGAAACAGTTTTGCTAAAGTCCTGAAATATTTTTTTATAGCTTGAGTAGTAGGTTGCAGCATGTTAGCCTATTCTTTCTTAATTATAAGATCTAACATTAGGCAGTTTGTCAAAAATGTTCACTGATAAAATTGTTTCTCCACATATCCAACTTAAGGTAAGTCCCTAATTATTAAAATCAAGAATAATTAAAGTATTAATTAGTACCATTTAGACCAATTCCTAAATTCCTATTTGTGGAAAGAGACTTTTCAAAAAGTAAACCCTCTAGCAGAATTAGCCATCACTCAAAACAAACCAAAGAAATGTTTCAGAACCATTAAAGTTCTCCCTATACTACTAATTCCACTCTTTTACTTTGAAAATTCTAGAAAATTCTTTCTACTATTCTCAGCATCCTAAGAGCTGATACCTTCTAATTTAATAGTACCTTCTTCTCTACAGAACTTTGTTCACCATTTCTAAGTTACATTCACATGTGAAATCATATTCGATCCTCAGAACATAGGAAGGAGAGACTTGGTGGAAAAGTAATGAGCCTGGAAACATCCACTGATTCTAGCTAGGACCAAAATCTAGGTTTCTGTCTGTTTGGCTTTTCCAGTGCCATAGCACCCTAAAAATCAGGAAGTACTGTGCCACATGTGAGAATCCAAAGTGGTAAAATGTCCACAAAAGCAGTTAATAGAATTGACCCAGTGTCATCACCTCTACCTAGGAGATGGATTAAAGAGGAAAGCCTGTCCTCTGCGGATTCACAATCTAGTTGTAGGAATGCAGTGGTCCTTTACTCTGGCTGGGTGGTGGTTGAATCATACTTCAGCGAAATCTCAACCTGTTTTTAGAACTATACAAGCTTTTGTGCTTCTAGATATTTTATCATCTGATCTTGAAGACTTTGTTTATAGGTTCTCCAGGCTTTTCTTACTTTCCATGGTAGTCACAGTATAATGTTAAGATCTGAGAAAACTGATCATGTCTTTGTCTTTCTTTGTATTTATGCATTTATACGTGCATGCATATTTTTAAAGGTTCAGATTCTTTGTGGCAGGCTAGTAGAGGAAGAGGAATAATTGCCTGATAGAAAAAAAGAAAAACCTTATAGAACCCAAGTCTTAAAGATGCACAGAGATGGCTTAATCTCAGGGAGGGGTCAGACATTCCAGGACACACTAACAGCATATGCAAAGCAGCTCTGTCTAGAGATAAGGGAGAGATTTGAGTTAAAGATGTAGTAGAATAATACTAGTAAGGGCTCAAATGCCAGTGCTTAAGAATTAGAGCATTAGATAACATGTGAATTATGAGACTACTGGTACATGAAGACATCTATTTACTTGTGTCTATTGTTACTCTATATCAATGAAAAATGAATTGGCTAAGAATGAAGTCAGGGAAAAGTCACTAGGAAGCTGTTGCAGTAGCCTAGATGAGGCATAAAGAGATAGCATGTTCTGTTGCCTCACACAGGAGTTTGATACCCACTATGGCAACTCATTCTTAGTTTTACTTATGTGGAAGCTTTTGTCCAGGTCATGTGTTAGGTATCAGATGCACTTAAATGAGAATTTGTCTATCTGACATGCAGCAAGAACTGCTACCACTTCTGCTTGCCTCCCACTCCCAGCTCTCCAGCCTCTGACTTGCAATAGTTGCCCCACCAAATACCTGATGCAGTGGCCCGGCACCATTACTAATAATGTTAAGGAAAAGTTTAGCATGAATGATGTGTTTTGTTTTATTGGCCCTGACATTTTAGTCTTTCCCAAAGGTAAAAATGTCACCTTATCAAAGACAGTATACTATGTACAATTTAAGTTGGCAGTCTGCTTACCTTTTTCTCAGAAATAAAGAATAAAAACGATTGAACCAACTGTAGGAGAATAAGCTCTTAAGCCCTTCAAATCAGTCCAGATTTAGCACTGTGCTTAGAGGTAGTCTATAAAATCGTAGAATCAAAATTGGAAGGTCAGCTAATCCAGTGTTGTAGAAGAGATTGTCACAAAGAGTGAGTTTGGATTAGACTGTAAATTTAAAAGCCAGGTGGTATATGAGAAATTTTTTTTTAATGGTGACAGATCATACTTCCTGGTAGAAATTTCTTCTACAACATCTCATACTGGTAAGATGCCTCTCTAAAATACCTTTAATAACTAGAGTTACTACTTGGCAAGATAGTTCATGTCATCACTGTATTAGTTATTAATTTTGTAAGAGGAAGATAGAGTAGCTACAGGACAGCAAACATCCATGGTAGTTAGGTCTGTGGGATTTATATTACCTAATGTGAATATTCATGACTTGAGTTGAAAGGAAAATATACTGCAGGAAATAGCCAGGTATGGTGTGCACACCTATAATCCTGGCACTCAGAAGGCTGAAGCAGGAGGATCACCACAGATTCAAGGCCAGCCTGGGCTAAATAGAGAGTTCAAGGCCATTCTAAATTGCATAGTGAGACCCTGTCTCAAAAAAAAAAAAGAAAGAGGAAAGGAAGGAGGGGGAGAGAGAGAGAGAAACAAGACTCAACTATGTTCCAGAAGGCCTTGGTTTATAAAACAATGTCTAGACCTCACTCATCATATAAGCAATGGGGAAATAAAAAATTTGAATTTCTTTAAGATGTTAAATAATAATGACTTCTGCACACTTCTCTGGCCTCATTTGGATTGTTTCCTCCTTTCCTTTTAAATTACCTCTCTCTATTGAAGCAACTCTGAGTGCCTTTTTCTACCTCAGAATCCTTCCATAGTTGTTCCCTTCCCCTGGAATATTCACATCCCTCAGATCTTTATATGATGGAATCTTTCTTGATATTGAAATACCAGCTCAAATGACATCTTCTTGGAAACTATCTATGTATCCATTCAATGAAACAGATAAAAGCAAATCAAAGTTAGAACCAAGTTGAGTGCACTAAATGTCTGTTTCCTGATTGACCTGGCTCCTTAGTCACTGACCAAAGTATTCAGAAATTGGAGAAGCCAGGTGTAGTGGAACATGCCTATGATCCAAGCACTTGGAAGGCTAAAGCAGGAAGATGTACCAGTCTGGGGGCTACATTGTGAGTTTTGAGCCAACCTGAACTACATGTGAGACCTGTCTAAAAAAATAATAAAGCAAGCAAGAAATTAATCATACAAATATGCAAATTGAGGCTCCAAGCTAACTTCTCTAGAATCTTGGAAAGTGACTATACACATAGCCATAGTGCTGTATTCCCCTCTTCCTCTTAGATAGAACCAGGAAGAATGACCTCCTGAGGGATTCAGAAAAGCTTTTTAACCACTCAGTCTAAATTAGCCACCTACTTACTTTGTATCACAGCTCCTTGTTTTTTCCATTGTGCTCATTATTAACTAGTAATATCTTACTTATTATTTACCCAGCTCTCCCTGCAACATTTTATCTTTGTTGTTGACCTTAGAACAATGGCTGGCACATAATACATAGTATTAGTATGTATATATATTCAGATCTAATTTTTTCCTGATTTGGAGGGGAAAAAATTTCCTCTCTAAGCTATATGTTCATTTAAAATAAAAAGGTGATTTTCTCAAGTAATACTTAATCTTCTTTCTTCTACATGTTGGAGGAACTTTTGTACAAATATACATTTTAAGATGACTTTGAAAGTTAAAAAAACAAATGATTCAGAAATAGTGCATTTTCAAGGTGAATTTGTGTCATGTTTATGTAAAAGCAAAACTATTTATTGAAGTATATCTGAACACTTGATAGTTCTTAAACATTCCTTAAATTAAAGAAGCTTTCATTGAATACCATCTTTGAGCAAGGCTTTGTGGTGAGCCTGGAGTACAGAACAGACTCTCAGCTCTGAAGGAGCTCATAATGTAGAGGAAAGAGCCATATTTATGCAGCAGTTTATATTGCACAGTTAATGTGTGTTACAAAGGAAGCTCACCTGAAGTAAAATGAAACAGTTTTATAGCCTAATTGAATGCATTTGTAGTTCTCTAACAAACTAATAGATGTACCATTTTCCTTATGTAGGCAGCAACAGCCCTCATGGAAGCCCCTCTCCTCTAGACAGCAATATGCTGCTGGTGATCATTGTTTCTGTTGGCGTTGTCACCATTGTGGTGGTCGTGATCATCGCTGTCTTTTGCACCCGGCGTACCACCTCTCACCAGAAAAAGTAAGGATCCCCAGATGTAACCCATAGATTTTTGTGGGTTTTGTTGGGTTTTTTTCTGCTTCTGTGTGACTTAGAGTGATACAAAAGTTACACAGACTATACCAAAAGTAATTTTAACAGTCATGCACTATTTCAAAGAGTGTGTCTTGTTCACACTTATATCACTGGGGCAGAATTCCTAATACTTGCAATTTAAGGAAGAGCTTTATTTGGCTTATGGTTTCAGAAGTTTCAATCTATAGCACACTGGATTTAAATCAGAAACTATATGCACAAATACCCTTGTGGATGAAAGTAGTTCAACCCATGACGAAACAGAGAAACAGCTGAGGGCAGAACCTCCATGACCAACCCAGCCTCACCAAAAGGGGGCCTTAGTACTCTCCTAAGCAGCTTGCAAACTAATCAAAGTTGACAATCCAGTTCAACTGTCACAGAGAGTCCCATAACATTATAATGGAGTTGAAAAATTCCTGTACAAAACTGAAGAACTGAAGAGGAAGTGAAAAGGAAATTTCAGTAGAAGAAAAATCATAAGATAATTCAAAATAAAAGCTTAAAAAAGCTTTTGCAGATCTTGACAAACTCTTTAGAAAGTATGAAGCTGAGCATGGTGATATAATCAGGCTAAGGCAAGAGTACTGATTGCCAAGTTAAGCACAGCCTGGACAATTTAGCGAGATTCCCTAGCTTAAAAAAGAAAAAATTGTAAATGGTAAGATGCTAGGATATATATAGCTTTGTAGTTCTGGTTCCAGTCACTAGTACCCCCATCTCCAAAGTTTACAAATAAGGACCACCAACTGGAAGGGTTTCATTAATAGAGAAGAATATTTATGCTGCGTTACCTGCTGACAGGCAAATCTGTGAGGAGAAGCCAACAAACCAAGTAAACCATAATGAACATATTAACTCTGAAAGACACTCAAGGAGAGCTTTAGTCAAGGCCTCAGGAACAATTAATTCCAAAGAAGGCTTTGTGGGGCTGGGAGATGGCTCCATGGCACAAGTGCCTGCCTGGCAAGGGCAAGATCGTGAGTTCAAACCCCAGTCCTACCAAAAAAAAGAAGGCTTTGTTATCGCCAGGGATGACAGCTCCATGTTTGTCATGGAAGATATAAACTGAAGACAGTTATGCTTGCGTGGGTAGCACATATACTAAACTTAGAACAACCCTTGACCCTAGATCACATTAATTCATATTCGGCCAGCAAGATAGAAGTAACAAAACCTTAGTTATAATACTCTGAAAGATCATAAGATGGGGATTTGCTCCATAAAATAGAAATTGAGAGGCTAAGGATACAGCTTAGTGGCATAAGTGCCTGCCTGGTAAGCGAAAGGTCCTGAATTTGATCCCTGGTATGGGGGTAGGGGAAAGAATTAGGCAAGAATGCATGTATTAATATTAAATTTGTTTTCGATTTATAGGACTGCTATATAAATTGTTGTTATACTCTGTTGTTTAGAAAATAATGACAAGAAAAATTACACGTGTTCAGTGTAGATTCTTAAAAATATATTTTTAATGTGCAGCTGGGTAATCTGAGGCTATGGACACCTACAGTTATAGAGTACCAGCTGTCCTTACTTGTATTCACTGTCCCTTCACTGCCTACTCATATATCAGTTCTCTAACACAGATTCTGCCCATTTCACCAAAATTGCTTTTCCCGGTTCACTAGTAACTTCCATATTGCTCAAGCCAAAGACGTTTTTCAGGCTATTCCTCCCTTCTCAAAGCCTTTTCTTCTCTGGCATGCCATGATAGCATGTTATTTATCACAGTGGACCCACCACAGTCTGCTCTCCCTTCACATATAAACGTTTCATAATGAGATTGGGCTTGAGCTTGTCCTCTTCTCCTTTGTGCCCTACTACCTCCCCAGAATTATGTCCTGTCATTCTCTGCATAGTTCACTACGTCCCACGTGAGCTCATCTATTCCTGTGGTCTCATACATTATGTACATGCCAGCTACTCCTGTATTTCTATCCCCAGCCAAGGCCTTTCTTTCCTGAGTATTAGACTTACATATCCAGTTGCCTCTTTTCACACTTCCTCCTGAATGTCTCAGGGGCACTTTAAACTCGGCATATCCAAAGCAGTCCCTAACAGTTTCAATCAAACCTGTTCAACTCCATTATTCCCAGCCTTAGTACTGGAGTCAGAAACGTTGGCCACATCCTTCACCTTTTTTTTCTTCTTTGCCCATATCCTATCCTGCCTTCACTTACTGACCAAATCTGGTCATTCCACCTCTTAACTTTTTAGGTCTGTCTCTTCCTGTGTTCCAAGCCACCATTATTTACTCCAAGATGAAGTAACATCCTGGCTTGGCTCCTCTCCTGTCCCCACCTCATGAATCCATTGTTTATGAATGACACAGCTGTTCCAAAGTTTTAACTCAAAACTTATTCTTTTCTGTTGCTCAGTCTTTTAATGATTTCTTATTACTCATAAAGGGAAATTCATATTCAGCATTGTTCTAAGTGCCTTTTATAATCTGGTCCCATACTACTACTCTCCCAGCATTATTTTGTATCATTCTCTGAATGGTTCACTATATCCCACTACTCAGGACTTCTTAAAATCATTTTAAAATACCAGGGTGCTACTCTCTGCTTCAGAGCTGTAATGTCTGCTGATTTCACTGCCTGGAGAGCACTTCCTGTCTCTTTCAGATGTCAGCATAAATGTTACTTCTTCTGTGTCTTTCCTGGCTACCTTAGGCCCAGCTGTTCAAAGCTGTTGTAGCACTTGGCATTTCAGTAAGCTCAGAGCATTTAAGATAATAATTCACCATCTGTCCTACTTGCTTTTAGTGTTTAATAGCCCTGAGGACACAGCAGGCTAGCAGAGGAGCTGACATATGTTAGGTGCCTACCACACAATTGTTCCCTTGGGTAAGGGAATGAGTGAAGGGGGAAGCTGAAGTACAGTGATGGACAGACTACTCTCCATTTTTGACTACCTACTTGGTGAGCTTAAGTTGGGTTACTGTCTTAGTTACTTTTTCTTGTTGCTGAGACAAAATACCTGACACTAAATGTTGAAGGAATAAAGGTTTATTTAGCTCACAGTTTGTAGAGATCTCAGTCTGTAGTTGGCTGTTTCCAAGGCAGAGTGGCATGAGAAGGACATTACAGAAGAGAAATTGTTCATGGCAAGCAGAAGGCGATGAAGTAGTGAAGTAGCAAAGTGACAGTAACATGGGGGCTTTTAGGTTAGCTCTGGTTTAAGTGCCTGTGTGAGCAATCCCAGTTAGACACAAGGGATGGCAGTTCGATCCCCACACCTACCCTTAACGTAGCCTAAGCCAGCCCGGGGTTGGGAGGTGGGGGGTGGGGGTGGGTGCTTCTAGTGCTAGCCAAATAGCTCAGTGGATTAAAGCACATGCAAACAGGCGCAGGGGCTGGGGTCTTAATCCCCGAGCCTGCTATGCCAGCCCCCCCCCCCATGCACTGAGATGACTGTTGAGACTGGGCGTGGTATTACATGCCTGTAATCCCAGCTCTTGGGAGGCTGTAAATAGGTGGATCACTCCGAGTCCAATCTGGTAGTGAGACCCTAAATACTCTATAGACCCTTCCCTAAAAATAAAAAATAAAAAAATGACAATAACAGCCCTATTTCTGTCCCTCATATTCCATCTCATACCGTTAATCCCAGTATCACACATCGTAGATCCATCCACCTCCAGAAAACCCCACCTGTGACCACATAAGGCTTTGAAGTGACAACTAGATATAAGCCATCTCTCCTTCCTTTATAAGCCATAGACTTAACTCTGCTCCATTGTTATATGTCTACTTAACTATCCTTTCTCTATGCATTGGAAACTTGTAGAGGAACCTTCTGTGTTAGAGATTGATTTTAAAATGCCATCTTCTAACACACAATAAAGGTAGTCACAAGACAATACATTCTCGTACAATCTATAAATGTGTGTGGACTAAGAAGAGATATGAGGTACTTTTACTCTTTTCAAAAAAAACTTCTTGCATGTGTTTTGTTTTAGTTCCCACCTTTACTTAAAGCATTTCTCAGAAAGTCAGTGGTAATCACTTAAGCCTTTTGACAAATACGCTTAAAAGAATTTACTTTTTTAAGTTCATCTAATTTGGTGCCTAGGAAACGAGCTGCCTGCAAATCAGTGAATGGCTCCCACAAGTATAAAGGGAACTCCAAAGATGTCAAACCTCCAGATCTCTGGATCCACCATGAGAGACTGGAGCTGAAACCCATTGACAAGTCTCCAGACCCAAACCCCATCATGACTGATACACCCATTCCTCGAAACTCTCAAGACATCACACCAGTGGACAATTCCATGGACAGCAATATCCATCAAAGGCGAAACTCATACAGAGGTACCATTCTTAGTGCAGTTGTTTCCCCTGGTGTTAGAAGACTATTTTCATTTTTACTTTGTAAAGTTGCCTTCTATTTGATGATTCCTATAAATGGTTAGGTTTAAAGAAACATATGTTGCAAGATTTGGTCATGTAATGAAGAATAGTTACCTTTTACAAGGGAGAGATTCTGTGCCCCTAAGAAAATCTAGATCTAGGATCTGGGGAAATAGCTCCATGGTGCAAGTGCCTGCCTGGCAAGTGCAAAGTTGTGAGTTCAAACCCTGGTCCCACAAAAAAGAAAAAGAAAGAAAAATCTAGATCTTTTTAAGTCTCATCGGGTTCACTAAAACATTTGAGTTACCTCGTACACAACTTGTGTTGCATTCAGTCTCTTCCTTTGGACTGCAGCTGTCAATGTGGTATTCAGGTCATTTTTAAGAGACACCACACTAAGCTTTAGCAGGTAACATGGGGTTATCCACTCTGTCAGGTGGAATTCCCTTGCCACTCCACTGCAGACATCCCTGGTCCCCACTGTATCATTAGTGAGTCCTGGATCCCACCCTAAGAAATTTTTACTGCTGAGACTACTCAGTGGTATATGGCACACACTACTAACTTCCATTTGATAAATAGGGCATGAATCAGAGGACAGCATGTCTACACTGGCTGGAAGGCGAGGGATGAGACCAAAAATGATGATGCCCTTTGACTCTCAGCCACCCCAACGTAAGTAAAAGTTTCTCTTTCTCCAGTACTGTTACATCATGGTGGGGAAGGGGGTATGAATGATCTCTGCCTTTACTCAGTTCTAACACAGAATATAATCTGTCAAAGCTGTGATATCTTCAAGGAAAAAAATATCAAATAGTTGATAGATTTTAGAATAAATATTGTTCCTGAGACCATCACCTTGAAGTTCCAAGTGAATAAACTAACAGGCCAATTTTTGCAATCTCCCTAGAATAGGAAAGTATTCTTTCCCCTGAAAGTAAGACAGCTCCTCCACAGAGAGAAGGAGAAGTATACCTGGAGACAGGCTGAGCTTTGTCAGATATCCCAAGCATCCTTTAGGCTTCCTGACACAATCATTATTAAAGAGCTCCTATGGAACTTTTATTATTAATTAGTATACATCATATTTTAGAATTAGCTTATCATTTTGAATTTTTGAAATTCATTTGACCCAGCATCTTTTCCTTATATCCCCCAGTATTGGCGATGAAACTAGGACTGCTGTGCTCCTGAGCTACATCCCTGGTCTTTTTTTTTTTTTAAATATTATTTTGAGACAAGGTCTCTGAGTTGCCCAGATAGACTCAAACTTCTTATCTTCCTGCCTCAGCCTCTGCAGTGTAGGTGTGTGCCCCCCTGCGCCTGGGTTTCATGCTTCATTTTAATAAGCTTAAAAGTTGCTGAGCCTCCTTTAGTCATATTTGAAACTCAAAATAAGCTAAATATTATGGCTAAAAATCAAATAGTAATGAATTGGTACAAACCAGTTCCTTTTTTCAAACTCCTATGTCCTCTCCTGGTCTTAATTTTCAAGTGAAGAAGCCTTTCTTACTATGAGTTAAGAAAGTGACTGGTCATCTTTCTGCTAGCAGATGATGAAATTTAGATAGAAATGGATGCCTTACACACAAAGGTGCGCTGCAGTATTCTGCACTTGGAAAAGTTCTTCCCTCCCTTTTTTGTGGTAGAAACTGCAAGCATGCAAAAGTATACATACACCCCATCCTGGGCACACAGCACACAAATATGGCAGGGATTAGATTGTTAAAAAATCAGCTCTGGGTGCCAGAAACATAGCTCAGTGAACTGAAGAGCCTGCTTAGGCAAGCTTAGGCAAATGCAGGGAGTACAGTTTGGCACCACATGCTACACCAGCCCCGCCCCCAAGGCAGGCTGAGCTGGTACAAGCCTGTAATTCTAGCACTGAGGAGGATGAAAACAAGAGGATCACTATGAGTCTGAGCTGCATAGTGAAACCCTGTAGCAACGAAATACATTTTTAAAAAAATCAGCTCCAAAAGTGAAAAACCCTATTCTTTAGGCTTACGGCATAGAACTCATACTAAATAATTTCTGCAAAAAAATAGCATATGCTTAGAATCTGTGACAAAAAGGCCTGGACTTGGACCCATCTCAGGAAAAGCCAGGGCTTTCCTTTCGTCCAAGTGCCCTCATCAGTGTCCCCAGGTTTAAAAGCACAAATATCTGAACAGGGCAAATTAATTCATTCCACTTGTTTTTGACTCACAAGAGAATGATATCTTGATTACTTATTCTGTTGTGTATAAGGCCTCAATTCCTACCCCAACAGGCTTATTTTTAAAACTTAAAACAGTCTTGTGTTTCTAAGTTTCTTACTTTTAAATGCATTAAAGAAAAAAGTTGGGGCAGGGAGATAGCTCAGTAGAATAAGCGCTTGCCTGGCAAGCACAAGGTCCTGAGTTCAATCCCTGGTACCACAAAAAAAAAATTCTCTGTCTCTCTGTCTCTCTCTCTGTCTCTCTCTCTCTCTCTCTCTGCTTCTGTCTCTGTCTCTCTCTCTCTCTTTCTCTTTCTCTCTCTCTCTCTCTCTTTTTTTTTTTTTTTTTTTTTTGAGGGTAGTAAGGAGCATGCATTAATATCCAATCTGTAATTTGTACCTCAACAACTAGGGAATCAGTAGAATTACAAAATTTAAAAGGCATATTTGTGGCCAGATACAGTTGTAGACTTTAGGTTATGAGAATTTCTTTTCAAAATCCACGTGCATACAGTCTTTCACAAGGGCTACGGTGGGTTCTGAGTTCTGGGTTGAAGCTAGAACCATGTACTCACCGTCCACTTGCACTGGACTAAAAATAGCCAAGGGCCACCCAGTTAGCTCAGTGGACTAAAGTGCCTGCCTAACTGGGGTTAGATCTTGCACCTTGCTCCATGCTGGCTATGCCCCCAGAGCATGCTGAGTTGGCAACTGAGACTGTCCGTGGGGACAAGAGGATCACTAGGAGTCCAGTCTGTGTGTTAAGACCCTGTAGACCTTGTACTAAATACATTAAGAATAATATAAATAAAATAAAGCCAAGCAGTTGTAGGTAGGGCTTGCTGACATTAGGGTGAGGTCCAGTCCTCTTAGAGCTGTTGAGTTCAGATTCAGCTAACTGCTGCTATTGCCTACTGTAGTCTAATAGGTGTATTTGTGTCTCCCTTTTTTTTATTTAGAAACTGAAAAGGCCTTTAAACAGAAAAAAAATCTATTCTGAGTTTCTTTTGTGAAAGTCTGCTATACCACAGATACCGTCAGATTACATATTCTGGATCAAAGCAAGATTTTATTCCCTCCCCCCAGCCTGAATCTTGGGAAAGGCTGGTTCTTAGGTATTTCATTTCTAAACACTCTCTGCAACTAGCTTTTTTGAATTTTGTTTATTCCCATGGATCTCATGGCACCTTCTGGTCCCTGAGAGCAACTCTAGAGGGAAAGCCAGCCCCTGTTTTGTCTGCTAGGCCTTGAACAAGGGAGAGACTTCTGGCTATGCCACTCTCTTGTTTGAACATGGCCAGGACAGGAAATAGTGAAGAACAAATGAATCTATTTCATTGTCTAGGAGTTCTGTTTACCAAATGGTTAAGGCCCCATAAAGATCTAGGTTCTCTGGTGGTAGAAGACATTTTGCCTGGCTTCAAATTTACCATAAAGTTCATGAAGTCCTTGCTTAGAGGGAAAAAAAAAGAGGATTCCCTATATTATTAGCCTACTCTGCCTATTTGATGAGGCAGAGGGAGTTGAGAGCTAATAACTTAATTCTAAACATTGAATTTCTACAACTGTTCTAAGAAAATTTTATTCTCAGATTGGCCTTCTAATTTTTCTTTTTTTACATCTTGGAAATTGAATTAGAGCTCATTAAAAAGGCTTCATAGAGCGCTGTATGTAGAATCTCTGCGGAACTAAATG
This sequence comes from Myocastor coypus, assembly GCA_004027025.1. Lineage (NCBI taxonomy): Eukaryota > Metazoa > Chordata > Mammalia > Rodentia > Myocastoridae > Myocastor > Myocastor coypus. The sequence continues at coordinate 97,708 of PVJA010001497.1, read as the reverse complement.
CAGTAAATTGAATCTATACCCAGTCTAGGAAGAAAGAGGAAATTAAGAAAGATCTATTTATATTTTAAAATTCTGGTGCATATGGCTAGAGAAATGGTGCCAGAGGCTTACAGTTCATTCTTTTAGTACTAGATTAGACCATCAAAGTTAATTTGATTTGTATTCCTTCTAAAATGCAAAAACTGGTTAAACATTGCTCATGTTTTAGTATCCATTACATGCCTCTTTCAACAAATAAGGCATGCATTAAGGCTTTACTCAAAAGAGAAGGAAAAGAGACTTCAGTACCATCAGCAGGATCCCCCCAGAAAAAAATTATCTAAGCTACTGTTTACTTAGGGATTTACATTTTTATATATTCAAGTACATATTTTTAGTAACTCTTATAATAGAAGAATTAGAAAATATTGATTAAGCAAAATAAAAATAGGTTTTAAATCCTGGTCACTCTTCCCTTGAAGCATTGCTTTTACTGTTAACATTTTAGTACCTATTCCTTAGGCTTTTACATATATAAATGTATGCATAGGAGTACATTCATTTGTTAAAACAAAAGTAAAAATCATTGGCAGATAGCTCAAATCCAGCTATCTGTGACAAAAAGCCAAGGGTGTGACTGGTTGTATGGGTGGTGGTAAGGGGTTGACTTAGCTCTTAAACTGTGATTTATGTGTGTCTGTGCAAGCATGTTAAGCATTTCTCTGTCTTGTGTTCATCCACAGCTGTGATTAGTGCCCATCCCATCCATTCCCTCGATAACCCTCACCATCATTTCCACTCCAGCAGCCTCGCTTCTCCAGCTCGCAGTCATCTCTACCACCCGGGCAGCCCATGGCCCATTGGCACATCCATGTCCCTTTCAGACAGGGCCAATTCCACAGGTGAGAGACGAGGCTCAGGCCCAGATGGGAAAGCATTCCAAGAGTTGGCAAGGAGAAATGGGAAAAGACTTGGCCTACTGAGAATTTTTCAGTATTGTGTATTTATTGTAATATTGCTGCAATGGAATCAAATCTGTTTATGAAATTTATCCCATTCTACTGTGCACACTTTAAGTGCTTAGTAGAGAGTTTTAGTGAAAACAGTAACAAATCCCATAAGCCTCTCTTACTCTATAGAATATGTACCATAATTAGTCCTTCTTTATCAGTTTTTTTGGGTTTTTTTTTTTTTTTTTTTAGTTCTCCAGTTTGAAAGGAAGCTCATTCTAGTTGGTTTTCAGATACAAGTAATTGCCTTTGCCTTGAAGTCACTCTTGACACTGAGGAAGTACATCAGAAAGCCAATAGAGGCAGTGGGACCATCTGCCACTCTAACAAACCTCAGGCTGCCCAGTGGATCACGCAGATTAGGAAGGAATACTCACCTCTGAAAAACAGAAAATTAGCAACAATCTGCATTGTACCTAAAGAAATACATTGCCAAACATGTTGGTTTGAAAATCACAAGAAACAGCAACATCAAGCAATTTTAAAAAGATAATATAATGGATAGGAAACTGAATAAATGGCTATTGTTCCTCATTAATTACAAATTACAAATCAATTTTCATCTTTCAGTTATAAACTGCAAATCTAGTAGCTTCTTTTGTACCAAGAATGGAACTCATAACCTTGCTTTTGCCAAGCAGGCACTATGCTGCTGAGATTAAGCAGCTAGTGGCTTCTTAATTTATACAGCATACAATTTTGCTATCATTTGAACTTGCCCTACTAATAGTTATAGAACTAAGTTTTGATGGTTCTGGAAAATCAGGTAATCCTAAGTGAACTCCATTTTATTTTTTTTTAATTTTATTAATTTTAATGAGAAAAATAACAATGAGACAGTTTCAAAACAGGTTAGTAAGATGGTTATGATAATTAATACCGTGCATATTGCTGTCTTCATGGTAGTTGTTCAAAGTACAAGATACAGACATGATATCTTTTCTAAACACTGTTAGCACAAGTCTTCTCACTGAACTAAGACAGTAGCTGTATATATATTCCAGTATTCCAGTTATCGGCAGAACTGGCAATGTCGGAAGCTGTCAGCTTGAGCCTTTTACAGCTCAGCATATTAATATAGCTTTACTTTTTATACCTCCTGGTTAGATTTTTCTGCTGGATGGTTAAGACCAAGTTAAAGCAAGACCTATATAACCAAAAATGTAACTTTTATATCTGACAAGGTCAGTCAAATCCCTTCACGATCTACCTCAAACCATGTACATCGTTTTATAGAACTTTTGTCAGTGTCATTCATCAAAATGAGCCATGGCCATTGCTTGACCAATTTGTTCTCTGTAAAAGCTTGAGAGAATGTTTTCTCTGTGAGCTCCATTTAAAAAGAACCTCAAAATCCCATGTCTAAAAGTTTGGATTGCCAATAACAGCCATCTCCCTCTCTTAAGTTTTCATCAATCATGAATATGCCCAAAAGATCAAATGAAGATCAGAGCTTTATTAGGAATACCTAAAATCTCAACATTATCTCCTCCCAAAGCTATTGCCTGATTTCAGGAATGCTGCTTGAACTTGTGTCCATACTCTGCCTTTGTACTGTCTCCCTTAGAATCCAGGTTCATGGTTCTGCTTTAAGGGAAAGATGGTCCCTGGATAGACAGTTATTCCAGCCAGCTTCCTCCAGAACCACAGTCTGCCTTCTAGACATAATCTCAGGTAGAGCAAAGTACCAGACAGCAGCTCCCCAGACTTGTTCTTGGAAAGGTTTTGTGTCCAACTGTGCTGTTTCTTTTGGAAGGCCAACAGTCTGCTACAGTAGAATGTGGGTCTGCCTCAGGGGATGGAAATCTCCCAGTCAGACTAGTATCTTTCTCTGACTTCTCCTGGGCTAGGAAAGATTTGGGCTCTGAAGAGGCATGGTACCAAGCACTTGTATAGCTGTCTAGTGTTGGTGAAAGTTCGTTTCTATATGGACTAATATAGAAAGGAAAGAGGGAAAGCAATGATTTGTATATACAAAGGAGTCCTTGCTTTAATAATCAGAGAGGATAGAAGTTAAAATAGATAGATTTGCTAAACATTGATTTTAAAAGTGTCTCAAAGTATCTAGAAATTGTCTAGGTTTTCCTGCTGTTGTGTTTTCCCAATCCTTTGTGTCTAGAGCCCAGTCCTGCCACAGCCCAAGATATAGGAGGTAGCCATGCAGTCCCCATTCTGGGGGTATTTGCTGTGTCACCACCACCTGACAGAAGAAAAGCACTTGCCACTTGTCTAAACACTTGACCACCATGAACTGTGAGTGTCTTAAATGTTTGAGAGGTAGGCAAGGAATTAGACCTCTTGCCCAAGTTGAAATTTTAGTTGCAGCTTAGTGTCTTGAGTAGGCCAGTGACACTACAGTGTTGGGGGAGCAATGCTCACAGAGAAAGTGTAATGTGTGGTGCCTCTTCAAGTTGGATAAGGCAGCCCTGGTTGGTAGCAGCAGCAGCAGCCAGGCTTCTTGACCCATGCAGGCAACTCCATGGTCCTTTTTGACATTTCCTACCACCTCCTAGTTAAAATCAGCTGAGGCTGCCAGAGTAGGCACATCTGCCTGATGTGTTCAAGGCTTGAACCCAGTCTACTCTTTCCTCTGCCCTGCTTCCTTCCTAACCAGCTCCCGCTCAGGCCAGAATCACACAGACAGTGACCAGCAATCTTACCACAGTGATGACTGGCTTAAACAAGCTAAGTGCCATGCTCAGCACACTTCTTTAGAGGGGTAAGAAGTGAACTAGGCCCAGAGGGTTGTTATAGCTAGACCCACTTAGAAGGGCATATTGGTCTCTCATTGCTGGGACCTGAGGCCTTTAAGCTAAAGAGAATAGCACTCATAGCTAGACTCCTCAGAACCCTAGGGAACAGGTTCATTGCTGTCTCACAAGGGAAGCAGGTAGGTTTCTGCAAATTGCTCATGAAGCATTACTTTTAAGGCTGAGGACTCCATGAGTCTTTAGAAGAGCCCTTCAGGCTGCCTGGTGTAATCCGTTGCATGCCTCTGTTCCAGGTTATGGTGTTCTGCTCGGCTCACACTGTTAAAATCTTCTCAGGGATTTTGTGCTGCTGCTTCCCTGCAGTGAGGGGACAGACAGCAAAAGGCGTTGACCATGTATGTGGTGCCTGTGAGCCTGGGTGTGGGAGTCAGCATTCAAGAATTCATATTCTGCCCTGCTGGTTCTATGTCCATGAGTAACTTGCTTTCTTCCCTTGCGAATACCTTCTGAAATACTCTGAGGAGTGAATAACCTGATGAATGTAAAATAGTTAGTGCCTAGAATGGGGTAAGCACTCAGAAATCTACAAAGAAAACAATTTTTTCAGTTATTCAGGTACTACATCAAACTTCATATGTTTTATTTAGTCTTCAGTGGATTATGTTATTCCCCATTTTGTAGATAAAGAAATTAAGACTCAGCAACTCAGTGAGTGCCAAATTTATCCAGCTTAATGTATGCAGAATGGTGTGCAGGTGTGTCTGACTCCAGACTCAGTGCTTTTCCTGCCCCTTAGGCTGCCTTGAGGACCACTCTGTCCCCTCTTCACATGCTTGCAGTTGTTACCAGGTTCTTTCTGGGTCTTCTCTTCTCTAGGCTCACTTCCATGTATTTCTTCTTCTGGGCCAAGATGCCCTTCACATGATCTTAGAGATGTTTGTAAACCTCTTGTGTGGTTCTCTCTTGCACTGTGAGGCTTTTGCTCTAGGAAAGCCGAGGCCACTCAATCCCCAGTGAGAGTGCAGGGCCTGAATCTGTGTCTCTCCTGCAGTAATCCCCAGGCCTTCCCAGCAGAGCTTACTCTACCAGCACTCAGCCAGCTTTGGTGAGCAGACATGATTGTCTATGAAAGGCTATTCTCTGAGATTAGTCAGTGAATAAAGTTTTTTTCTTATATATTTATTTAGATCTTAGTAGTCTCAGGAATCTTTGTATATACTTCATAATAAATAACAAATAAAACTTTAAATCTGTAAAATTGTGACCACTTACTGTATAGGTGAAAAAAATTTTAAAACTGCTAGTTGAGGAGAGGATTGTTTGAAACTCTTAGATTTGTCTATTTCTGCCCTTGGTTTCCTAGGAGTAGTATCAATCCCAGGTGCTTACTGAACTGATTTAAGGAATCCCTAGAAGTAGCTAAAATTCTGCATATGTTTAATGGTAAAAGAAATGCTAACATTTACACTTTATTGCTGTAGAATCTGTTCGAAATACCCCCAGCACTGACACCATGCCAGCCTCCTCTTCTCAAACATGCTGTACTGACCATCAGGATCCTGAAGGTGCTACCAGCTCCTCCTACTTGGCTAGTTCACAAGAGGAAGACTCAGGCCAGAGTCTTCCCACAGCCCATGTTCGCCCTTCACACCCATTGAAGAGCTTCGCAGTGCCAGCAATCCCGCCCCCAGGACCCCCCAACTATGATCCTGCATTACCAAGCACACCGTTACTGTCCCAGCAAGGTGAGTGAGGACAGCATCACCACTAGAGGGACCCTTTGGTTCAAACCTGGGACAGAAATCACAGCATTTCTTTGAAGAATAACAAAGCAAGTGTCCTCCACACTTTTCTAGAAGTTTAGAGTAGCAGTGTGTCACTGTCCCACACAGTGACTACATGGACTGTCCTCTTGGGGACTGCATACAAACCAGGAAGTCACAATTTGGCAAGCAGGGACAGATTTTGAATTTGTCAATGGAGGTAAATGGAATGACGTGGGTGTGGGTAGCACATACAGTCTGCCCAGCCCGCTGCAGTCACGTTGCTGTATAAGATGCCTCACAGCTAGAGAAGGGTCCAGAAGGCCAGGACTTGAATTCAGAAGGAACCTTGGGACAGGCGAGGAGGCCTGCAGGTGAAAGTCACTTAGAACCACTGACCATGATTTCTTTTTTCTCTACTCTTTGACATCATTATGTGATCTGCTGTTCTTAAAAGCTACCGAGCCAGGTGTGGTGGCACACGCCTGTAATCTCAGCACTTGGGAGGCTGAGGCAGGAGGATCAGTGCAAGTTCAAGACCAGCCTGGGCTACAAAAGTGAGCTCAAGGCCAGCCTGAACTGCATAGCGAGACTCTGTCTCAAAAAGACAAGACAAAAAAAACAAAAACAAAAAAAAAATGCTACCAAGAACACAAAAGAACTTTTCTTCATATGGGTTATGTCTATCAACATTTACCATATTGAAAATGAAACTGAGAAACTTTAAAAATATTTCATTAGGCCAGGTGTGATGGCACACACCTGTAATCCCAGCACTCAGTAGGCTGGGGCAGGAGGATCACTGTGAGTTAGAGACTGGGTTGGGCTTTATAATCAAGTTCAAGGTCAGCCTGTACTAACTGCATAATGAGACCCTGTCTCAAAAACAAACAAGAAAAATATTTTTTCATTAGTTTACTTTAAAATAGTAGTAATATATAATATAAATAGCATATTTCATGAAAAATGACTTTTGAAAATAAATACAGTGAAAAGATCGTTATATTTTCCAAGTCTTTCTTAAATCTGGCTTAATGAAAGACAGCTGGATTCTTCTCATGTGTGCTTCTGCATTCAGGCTGTTGCAATATGTTGTTTTGGTTAAAATACAAGAAGAAAATCTGGCCTCCCAGATACATAGTTGGCAAAAGGAGGAGTATTTTTATAACCTTTTGAGATATTTGTGGATATTCCTTTTGTTGTTGTTGTTGCTATAGTAAAACTCAATGAGTTGTCATTTCCTAAAGCTTTATTGGTAGTATGGCATCTGAAATCATACCCATAAACTCCTCCTAGTCTGTTACAGTAAAATTTTCTGTTGCATCTTGCATTGTGAATGTGTAACACTGAAATACACCACACATTGGTCATTTGGAAAATACTGGTTTACTAATTTATGCAATACCCTCTGATGTGTTTGATTAGTCAGTGTTTAAAAATGCATCCATTAAAATCACCAAAGAATATAATTAGTAAGCTGTCAGGCCCAGGATATTCAGATTTTTCAGATTATGATTTTCAGTTAAAACCTGAAATCTATCACTGACAGTAAACACTGTCTATTATTTTCCCTAATTATAGGCTCCCTCAGGTTCTAGAGAATGTCTGCAGGGCCCATTTCTTGGCGTTTGAAGTAAGTGTTCAATGACAAGAACCACAGTTCAGTTCACACTCCCTCTGTCACTGGTCCCTTCCTTTAAGATAGCATTGTACTTGGTATATAGCAAAAGTATTTTCTGAATTCTTTACGTGTTGTCACATATAGTATTTAAAGATCGAAATCAAAGGTCAAGCTGTAATAAATCAAAGAATTGTTATTAATTAAAGGGCCCTAAGTGAAATAACCTTGTAACTGCAAGTGCCTCTCAGGTTGGCGCCTCTACCTTAATTTGCATTATGGCTCTAAGAAGTTCTACCACTGTTGTATTTTACCTATGGTACAGAGGTAGCAGATGCTTTCCTACTGGTAGTGTGTAGTCTTGAATTCCCAGACATTCTGCACCAGTCTGTGGACCACCACACTTTGAGAACCACTTGGGCTGGGTTGTCAGTTTTCTGAAGCCACTGGACTATTTTCTCTGCCTTTATGAATGCTGTACACTGCCTCCTTCTCTCTTGTTCCCATACCATTTCAGAATAGGATCCCTGAACTGGGCTTATGTGCATCCTCTGCCCTGAAGCAGCCAGAGGACCTTGGGTGCCTTCCTAGGGTCTAAGGTGACAGCCTTCACCAGTGCCTAACATACCCTTTCTCCCTCAGCTCTGAACCATCACATTCACTCAGTGAAGACAGCATCCATCGGGACTTTAGGAAGGAGCCGGCCTCCTATGCCAGTGGTTGTTCCCAGTGCCCCTGATGTGCAGGAGACCACAAGGATGCTGGAAGACTCTGAGAGTGTAAGTTCATGAGGCTATCAGGCCAACTAGGATATAGACATGTGCCTTGGAGCCTGGGAGCATAGTCTGTGCATCTCCAGGCCTCAGCAGCCAGGGGGTGAGATAGATTCAGTCACTGGTGTAGCAGATGTGTTCTGAGCATGTCCTCTGAGCCAGAAACATCCCGAAGGATTTTTCTCTTCTGCCCACTCTGGTATGCCTTCATTGAGCCTATTGCATGAGCCCAGCTTCCTCTCAGTTCTTTCCCTTCTTTCTGGTCCCCTTTTTCTTGCTTTGAACCATATTCTTCCATCCCTTGATGCTGCTCTGTGCATTTTTCCAAGCAGGATGCTGGAGGAGAAGGTACTGGAGAGGTCATTCAATAAACAAACTCTCCTGGCCTCCGCCTGATCTTCTCTCAACTCTCCATAAATATGTCTGCCTCTGCATTTCTAGGTACTAGATTCTCTAAGAGGAAAGCTTAGGGCCAAAGATACAAGGACATACTAACTCTCTTGACTGTGGCAGAGACCTAGAAGGGACAGGTGGCCCGGCCTGCAACTTGTGAGGGCCTTGTGCTCTGGGCTGAGGTATTTTGTATGTCAGACAATGGCATGTCAGTACCCTTGGGAACATTGGCCACTTCAGGCTGCAGCACTCTCTGGGCTTTCCTGCCTAGACCTAGCTTCACAGGTCATGCCTAGTAACAGTGTTCTCCTATCCACAGAGTTATGAACCAGATGAGCTGACCAAAGAGATGGCCCACCTGGAAGGACTAATGAAGGATCTAAATGCCATCACAACAGCATGACAGCCTTCACCAAGACACAGCTCCAAGTCTGAATCTAGAAGTCTTGGAACTTAGCCTTGAAAGCAAGGAATTGTACAAATATGAGAGAGAGGACAGCACTTGAGAACACATGAGCCAACAAACATGTCTGTGTGGCGCTGGCTCAGGCACAGCCACCTGCCTTCTCCTGGTCAGCCTGGAAGACACCTGTGTTGAGGCAGCTTCCCTTTGCCTGCTGATACGCTACGGGACCGGGCACCATGGGCCAAAATTCTGAGTCCAAGAAAGAGGCAAGAAGTACAACCTGCACTTCAGTTTTCGTCAGGCTGTGTCTTCGTGCTGCAACTGCATCACCTTTGTGGAGTATAGACTTTGGCGTTTATGTACAATTTTATTTGTGTCCTATTTTATTTACCGAAAAAACAACAACAACAACAAAAACTATCAAAAACCAAGGAAGTCCATGGTGTTCTCCACAAGTGGTTGACATTTGGCTGCTTGTTCAGTTGCGTGTGGAAAGTCATTGACAGTGTGGGTTGTTCCAGGGGTTGGCTTGTTTTTGGTTTTGTTTTTATGTTTTAATTCTGAGATGTTGCATCCTCTACCAGCTGTTAATCCACCACTTTGAGGGGGAGGAAATGTTGCATTGCTGTTTGTAAGCTTTTTTATTATTTTTTTATTATAATTATTAAAGGCCTGACTTTCTCCTCTCATCACTGTGAGATTACAGATCTATTTGAATGAAATGTAACATTGAAAAGACTTGTTTGTTGCTTTCTGTGCAGATTCAGTATTGGGTGGGGGTTGGGGGCTGGGAAAAAGGAAATGGAGGGGCTGCTGAGGTGCTGTGAATGTTTCAGTCATTGTACTTTCTTCCAGAAGCCTGCAGAGAATGGAAGCATCTTTATTGTCCTTTCCTGGCATGTCCATCTTATTGTCACTACATTGCAACTGGAGTTTCATTTGAATCTGGTTAAAAATTCTGTGTAGTAGGTGGGTTTGAAGATGTAGCCCCCACATCTTGGTCCTATCCTGACAGGTATCTGTGCTAAGGACCCTGTGGCTGTGTTTCTAGGCTGCCATGTAGAGGGTGAGCCTGGCTCTTCCTGGAAGTCAGAAAGCACACTCTTTGCTGTTGTTGGCAGTAGCTGCCTTTGGGGAGGTGGGAGGTGGAGGAAGGAGATTTGTTTCCTTCTCTGGTGCGTGTCCTCAGCCTGGCTCACTCTCACTTCTATGCTGCAGAGCCCGTCAGAAAAAAACATACAAAGCATGAGGTGAGGCAAGGGCTATAGCACCCATGAGGCTTCTCCACGTCTTTCTGTACATAGTTCTCCAAGTGACAGGATAGGCAGCAGAGGGCCACCATAGGTAGCTGCCCCTCCATGCCAGCAGCTTGACTAAGCCCCAGATAGAATGAGGCAGCAAGAAGTTTGAGGTACAATGAGGGCTCTCCACACAGAGAAGCTCTTGCTTCTGCAGTGTTCTTGTGGTCTTTTTCTTGAAAAGGTAGGGAGCTAAGGTTTGTGATTGTTTTATTTTTAGTATTAAGACAGTATGTTGAAAAATACGAGACTGACCCTCAGGTGTCTTCTACTCAGGAGACGATGTGGGGACAGTGAAAATGTAAGTGGACCTGGGTTCTTAGCCAACAAGACTGCCAATATCTCCAGCAGGTATTCCTACCCTCAAGCCTCTCCCCACCTAGGTCTCATAGGTCCCCAACAGGCCGTGCTCAGGCCACCTGCCTTTGAACATGGGTCATTTCTCCTGTCTCACATCTTACCACACTTTTCTACAAGGTGAATTCTTGCATGTCTGCTTAGGAGGCAACATAAAGTGCAGTGCTAGAACTGCTACCACGCCAGCTATGTGCCTCTTGGTGCCAGGCAGGGTTCTAGGAAACTGGCTTGTATCATCAGATCCTGTGAAGGAGCAGTTCAAGCATGCTGGCCATCAGGAAGGCTGGACTCCCCAGATACTCTCTTTACCTTTTGCCCAAAGAACATGCTCAGTATTTAGGGCATTCCCTCCCATGAACCCTGACATTTCTGTTACCTCAGGGCCTTGGTACCTGGATACTGCCACAGAATTGGGATGGGGTGGGGGGAACCTATTTTTAAATGAAGTGTTCAAAGTTGGGGAGATTTTTTTTAAATTAAGAAAAACGAAAGCTATTCTGTATTGCACCTTTTCACAGTTTAATGCATTTTCTTACATTTTCCTGTGATTTTTGAAACTAAACCATTGTGTGTCTTGTCATGTCCTAGTTGAGCTGCCCAGCAGCTTCCTTCGGGTAGATGTGGAGCAAATGTGTCTGTTGCTGTGTCTGCCAGAGGAGCCCTGAGGACTGCTGGGACTGGGTTCTGTACACACTTGTTTGGCCTTTTCTGTAGTTGATGCTGTAAACTCTATGGCTTTTTAAAAAAAAAAAAAAAAAAAAAATCATGTTTTTATTTTGTATTGGAAATCCAATACACTTTTTTAATCCAATCAAATTCTGGTCTGGTCAAGTAGTTATTTTCCTTTGTCCTTAAAACGACTTTGGGGCCCTCTGTTTCCCAGTCTCTAACTGATCTCCCTTTTGCCCTCAAAACTATTAAATCACTAGTTTTAAGGGAGCCCAGGGAGGAGTGGCAGGAGCCAGGAATCTGTCTGCTAGCCCAAAAGATGAGTTCTGCCACTCTCCATACTGGGACCATTGCTGCCCTTCAGGGTCTGAGAGCCCAGAGGGATGTCACAACACCAGCTACAAAGTTCAGTCTGAGCCGGGCGTGGTGGCGCACGCCTGTAATCCCAGCACTCGGGAGGCTGAGGCAAGAGGATTGGTGGAGTTCGAGACCAGCCTGGGCTACAAAAGTGAGCTCAAGGCCAGCCTGAACTGCACAGTGAGACCTTGTCTCAAAAAGACAAAAAAAAAAAAAAAAAAAGTTCAGTCTGTGCCCCAAGGGGCTGCCTTTCTCACACCTGACCCAATACCCTCAGTGCCTGCCCGTGGACAGCATTCTCCAGGGAGACCAGACATTTGCGAGGTTGCCTCACCCCCAGCTACACTGAGCCTGTAAGATTCCTGGTGATGGGGGGCCAGGGACATAGCTCCGTGGCACAAGTGCCTGCCTGGCAAGTGCAAGGTCATGAGTTTGAACCCTGGTCCCACCGAAAAAAAAAAAAAAAAAAAAAAGATTCCTGGTGATGGCCCAGACAGAAGAGCCATGGCTGCCCTGAGTTTATCCAGTAGAGTTGGATACAGACTGCAGCATTGCTCTGGCCCTGTGGTTTACCTGCGCTGCCACCTGCCTGTTCCTTAAGAATCCCAGCTCCTGTTGTTCGCATTAGCAGTATCCTGTTGGCCTCAAGCTGAAGTCTGAGGTCTCAGAGCTCCAAGTCTGTTTGTCTCCCTTGGCCTCCAAGTCAGTACTCAAGTCACCTGGTGCACCAAGTTCTCTAGCGCACAAGGCTCCCTGGGAATGTTTATCTTTGTACACACGGCTACCCTCGCCACTGCCACAGCTCTCATCCATGCTACTCCTGTGCATCCCTAGATGGAGCTCTTAGCACATTTTCCAGTGATGGGTCTGTGAAAGATCCCCAACTGGCTGAAGGCTCAGTGAGGACAACCAAGTTTCCTGAATACTCAATGCTGGAGACCGTATTTGACAACACCAGATGCTTGTCTCCTGGGTGAATGGACAGAATGCTGAGGACTGAGAACAGCTTAGCTAAGCCTTCCCACCCCTCTTCACAAATGCAGGAATCCCAGTCAGTTCCCTTAGGGTTCTATGCCAGGTTCTCCACTTCGGTGGCTTGCGGCCCTTTGGCATTCCTGGGGTGAACTTAAAACACAGTAATGACTAACCTAAGAAATGATGCTGATGGTGCAACTAACTTGGACTGGAAACTCCAAGGATGTCCTCCTCTCTGTTTCAGAGATGAGCAACTTGGACAAGAATGAGGCAACCCTACCCCTTCCATCCTGTAGCCAGCCCCTGCCCATCTCAGCCACCTTCCTGCTGTGCGTGGGAAGCACCATCTGGGGAGGAGAGGAATGTACAAGTCACCTAAAGGGTGGTCCTGGGGGTGTAGAGAGGGCACAGATAAGCAGAGAGCCAAAGTGGTTCTACTCTAGCCAAAACAATTTGAGGCAGCAGGTGCCCAACTCTCAGCCTTGGGCTTCCAGTTACCAAAGTGGAGTGTGAGAGAGCAGTAGAAGGAAAATAGTATTTTGAATTTTGCATAACACAGTGTTGGGGGAAATATTTATAATTACCTTTAAGCCTAATGGGAAATATTCTTGCCAAGTACCCTCTTACTCAACAAGAATTTGATGGATTTAGGGAGCAAAAAGGGGAACTAAATCCAAGCTCAGAAAGTTTAAGGGGCACAATTTCCAAACGTGAAAGAGAAGAATTTGGAGTTTTCTGGACCAACAGGGAATGGGGGAATCTGGCAGCCAGTATCATCAAGATGGTGAGAAAAAGTGAGAAAGCACCCAAGTGGAAACAGCTTGAGGTGCTCTTAGTTACTCATCTCTCGTTGCTGGAACAAACACCCGACACTCAAATGAGGAAAGGAATGGTTTATTAAGCTCACAGTTACTGGAGGTTTCAGTCTGTACTTGGCTGGCTCCAAGGCAAAGTGGCACATGGCAGAGGGCAACCTTCCATGGTGGCAGCTAAGAGCAAGAGCAGTGAGAGAACCAGCAGCAGCTCAAGCAGCTAACTTCTCTTCCTGAAATGCAAATCACCTGCCCCAGAGGAGGTGCAGCACCCATTTCCACAATAATCAATTACAAATTCCAGAAGCCGTCCCAAAGAACTTCTTAAAATGAGGATGACCAAAAAAAAAGAGGCCTGAGAGATGGTTTGTGTTTGCATATCGAGTAGATCCTCTGGAACTCTCCGAAACTTATGTAACACCTGTCACATGTGCACGGCCTTTTGTGAGCTCCAGGCCACTCCCCAAGTGGAGAAAGGCCAATGCCATGGACAGTCCACGCACCTGGCGTGGTGCGGTGATCCAGAAGTGGAATTGGTTGCTGGAAGCAGAAGCTTGTGCTCAGAAATGACCAGAAGTGGCTAAGCTGGAGAACCCAGAGAAATCCAGGGGGCAGAGGGAAGGGTATGAAACCTTTCACAGGTCAAGAAATGGCTCTAGTCAGTATTCTCCAGAGTTGATAAGCCAGTTATGTTTGAGTCATTGTTTTTACTTTTGCAACCCTCCCATCACCCTATTCCTGGGTGCCTGCTGCACCTTAGCTCTCTAATCTCCTAGAGTGGAAATCTGGTACCCACATTAGGCTCTTCCCTCAACAGCACAGCACAGCACACTACTCAGCAAACCCTAAATACCCTGAGGGTCTTCCTGGTAACCCCATGCCAATCCTGCACATACCGTCTAGACACCTAACTCAAATCTGCTGTCTCCCTGCTGCTCAACATCAGGAAATAGCTCCATCACCTGCCCTACAGAGCAAAATTCAACATGGCCTTGATGGCCTCTTCTCTGTTACTTCCCACTGAATCTGCCCCTTCAACCCATATGGGCCTAGCAACAGAAAGCAGTTTGCTCTTATGTAATCAGAGTGTCGTCTTTGTACTATTTCCTGTGTCCCACATTTTGTCCCAATCCTCTTGCCTCACTACTTGCTTTCTCTGCTAGGAAATATCTTTCTTTAGAGCCGCAGCCTAACTATTCAGTCCCCTGATCATTCTTTTAGGGTTAGGGGGTTGAGACAGGTTGCACTATGCATGCCACCTGGCCTTGAACTCACTGTGTAGCCTAGGTTGACCTCACATGGTACTCCTGCCTCAGCCTCCCAAGTGCTGGGACTTCTGGTAATGTCTCCATCCCAGCATCCCTGATCATTCTTCTTCATATTTCCATCTCCAAAGCACAGTGGCCTCCTTAAGGAAAGAAACCTATCCTTGTGCTTGGATTCTCCACCTGTGTGCTATAGGTCTTCCTTAAATGAATTTGCCATATGAAGAAGGTACAATTTGAAATCAGGTAAATAAATACATAATGGCCTGGCGCTTAGGCCTTGAATAGGCTGATATCTTCCTCAGAAGTGTATCCTTAGGAAGGTGTAGCAAAGGAAGTAAAGCTGCACTGAATCTGACATGCTAGAAGGGACCTGCAAGGGGCAGGAAGTAGTTCTGAGCTGGGTCAAGCTGGATTTGGCAGGTCAGGTACTATTAAGAATAAGGTGGGTTCTTTTCATAAACTCAAAGCTCAGGTCTTTCTCAGAATTCTGGGCAGCTCTTGGCTTTTTGAATGAGGAAAGAGGGAGCCAGAATCCAGTTTTGCAAGCAAAGTGAGAGATCAGGTTCCCATAGACAAAGATGCCTGGAAGTTGGCAGGGAACCCACTAACAAACACCCTCGGCTAACACGGAACAGAAACAGGCTGGAACTGAAGCCAAAGGGATCTTGGTGTGAGCAGGTGGCATAAGAGAAGGAATGCTGGAGCCAGTCAGAGAGGGTCTTCCTGTCATTGTTTCCAGATATCCCTGCGTGCCAGACACCGAGAATGCAAAATGAGTGAGATCTTGCTGTTGTGTTCACAGCCTAGCTGAGGGCATAGACCTTTAGCAGAAAGAAACTTCTGTCCTGTGTGGAACGTTGCGAAGAGACCCGAGTCCAGTGATCTGGTGAAGGAGGCCTTGGGAACTTCTACCGGGAAGCCGGGAGCCACCAAACAGACAACACTGAGAGAGATGGTAAGTTTCCCTAAGACAGGAAGCAGCATTTCTTCCAGCACTGTTTGAATGAGATCTGAAAAGCAGAAGATTGCAACAGAAGTGTTTTTAAATGACTTGCTGCCCAGAAAATAAGGGAGCCCTAGTACCAGTCTAGGAAACTGACCACAACATAGAGGTTGACTGAATTTCCCTTTATGCCTTGTTTCTGCCGCATCCCACATTAGGACATTGCGTGTTTGCCCGTTTATCTCACCTTGAGATTTCTCCTTTAACCCCTTATTTAAGTATGTGTTAGAGAAATTTTATATATGTGAACCTTTCTAATTTTTGTCATTAGGTGTTTTATTTTTGTTTTTCTTTTGTTTTTGATCTTTTTGGGACAGGGGGTTGCTATGTATTTCAGGCTGACCTTGAACTCACTTTATAGCCCAGGCTGGCCTCTAACTCTCAGAGAGGCCTCCTACCTCAGCCTCCCAAGTACTGTGGTTATAGGTGTGTACCACTAAGCCCAACTGTTATTGCTAATGACAAAGGACATTTGTCTAATGTAATTCTATTGTGGTCAAGCAATATACTTCATATGATTTTAATCTTTTTAAATCTACTGAGACTGACTTTATGACCATACATTATATTCTGTCTTGGAGAATTTCCCATATGTCTTTGAGAAGGATATATATTCTGTTGTTGGATAGAGCATTCCAGAGAGACCTATTCCATGTGGTTATCTTGCATTTTTTCAAGTCTCCTGGGTTTTTTGCTGATCTTTAGTCTATCTGCTGTATCCATTATTGAAAGTGGAATTTGGAGCCTGCAGCTCTTATTGCTGAATTGTCTATTTTTCCTTTCTATATGGCATATTTACTTCATGAATTATGGTGCCTGCTGTCTATGAATGTTTGTAATTATTAAATCTTCTTGATGGATTAACCATTGTCTCACTATAAAATATCCTTTGTCTTTAGCGATAATTTTTGTCCCAAAGCCTACTTTGCTATTAGTTAATCCTCCAGCTCTCTTTTGGCCAGTGTTTTCATAGTATATCTTTTCACATCCTTTTGCTTTCAATTTTTTTTTCAGTTTTGAATATAAAAGGTGTCTCTTGTAGATAGTTCATAGTTGGATCATTTTTATTAATGAATTCTTCTGATTTCTGCCTTTAAAGTGAGTGCTTAGTCTATTTACTACTAATATGTTTACTGATTAAATGACATCTATATTTGGTATTTTGCTATTTGTTTTCTATGCATCTTATTTTTGTCACTGTTATTTTTCTACTGCCTTCTTTCATGTTAAATAGATATTTTCTAATATTCCATTTTAAATTTTTAAAAATTATTTGTTTATTTGATATAGACTCTCACTACACAACTTGGACTTGTAGTGATCCTCCTATCTCAGCCTCCCCAGTGCTGGGATTATAGGCATGGTGCACCTGGCACTCCTGGGCTAGCACGGCACCTGGTACCAAGGATTGAACCCAGGTCCTTGCGCCTGCCAGACACGTGCTTAGACTGCCAAGCTATTTCTTCAGCCCCTAATATTCCATTTTAATTCCCTTTCAGAAAACATTAATCAGAACATGATAAGCTGGATACCATTAAAATTAAAATGCCTATTCTTTTAAAGATATAGTTAAGAAAATGAAAAGGCAAACCACAAACTAGGAGAAAATATTTGCAAAATATATATCTCAAAAAGATTTGCATCTTGAACATAATATTAATTCATTATAAGGAAACGGACGACTCAATAAAAACAGATGGGTAAAGATTAGAACAGTAACTCTACCAAAGCACATATGTGGATACCAAATAAATACCTGAAAAGATGCTAAGCATCTTTAGTCATTGTCAAAATGCAAATTAAAGCCAGGCGCTAGCATTTACCATTGAATGGCAAAAATCAAGAAGACTGACAGTCCCATGTGTTGCAAGAACATAATTAACTGGTTCTCTTGTGCGGTTGCTGATGGAAATGCAAAGCAATGCTCAGGCTTGGGAAAATATAGCCAGAAAGTTTCTAGTAAAAATTACTCCTGGATGTTTAAGAGCAATGAAAATCTATATTCATCTCGAGTCTTTTTCTGTTTCTTTTTCTTTTTTGATGTATTTAGTACAGGGTCTACAGGGTCTCACTACATAGATTGGACTCACAGTGATCCTCCTGATTTCAACCTCCCAAGCGTGGGGATTACAGGCATGGGCCACCATGCCTAGCCATCTCAGTGTGCCCCCCAGGACAGGGACAGCTTGGGATGCCTGGGATGGAACCCTTTCCACTGTGCTCTGCCTAGGCAGGCACTTTAGTCTGCTGAAGTGTCTGGCCGGCCCTTTCATCTTGAAGATTGAGAGTAGATTCGAAGTGTTCTTACCACACAAAAGATAATTACGTGAAATGATACATACGTTAATTAGCTCCATTTAGTCATTTCACTACATGTGTATATATATATATATATATATATATATATATATAAACATTATGTTATACATGACAAATATATACAGTTTATATCTGTTACTTTAATATTTGAAATCTACATCCATATTGACTTGAACATAAATATTCATAGGAGCTTTATTCTTAATAACAAAATACTAAAAGCAGCCCAGCTGTTCATCAGTGGGTGAAGGAATAAACAGATTGTGACATATCCAACCAGGGGGTATAAGCAGTGCCCAAAAGCTTCAGGCTAAATGAAAGAAATCAGACACAAACCAAAAGTGCTATGATTACACTTACATGAAATTCTAGAAATGATGAAACTTCAGTGTTAAAAAAAAAAAAAAAACAGATTGCTGAGAGATAGTGTGGGAAGAGACTGACAGCAAAGGGCCATCGGGGAGCTGTGGAGAGTGATGGAAATCTTGTACATCCTAATTGTTCTGCTGTTTGTAGGACTGCATGTATACCCCAAGTTTCATTGAAATATATGCTTAAAATTGGTGAATTTTGTTACATATGAAATATACTTCGAAAAGAAATAGCAACAAAAATAGAAGGGGTAAGTCTAATGAACTGCAAAAGGAAGTGCATTTCCTTGAATAAGAAAAATGATAAAACTGTATTGGAGAAACTAGCCGAGATAGTTAATGCCCAGCAGATAGTCCAGGTGCCCCCACATGTTCAGCCCCCTTTGCAGCGATGCTGTGGCCCTAGCACAATGGGCTAGGAAAAGGAAGTGGTAAGGATGACAGCAAGAGAGAAGTGCTTCAGAGCCAGTGGTCTCCTTTTGGTCTGTTCTCCCACGGGGATTCCAGTAACCAGGGCTTCAAGCTGCTGTCTGGAAAGAGCATGGCTGCCCAGCCTGCACAGGGCTTTACCTAAACTGGAGTAACCCGTCATTGTGGTAAATCATTGAAATCTAGGGCATTTTCTGTGGGAGCAGTCAGTGCTAGTTACTCCAATACCAAAGACATTGAAGAACACTCAAATATGGGGAGAGTTATATGCTACAGGAGTACAGATTCTCAGAATGATAATGTGACCCAATCTGAAGTCCACTGGAATTCATGCATCTCAACAAAGTGATTCTAAAATGTCTACAGCAGCTCAAAGACCGTAACAGCCAATACATTTCTTAAGAGGAGGGTGGGGACCTTCTTTACTAGACATCAACAGACTTTATTAGGGTGAAGCAACTAAGACAGAGGCATGTTTGAACGAGGTTAAAAAGTAAGCTAACAGTATGGACTAGAAGCTCAACAGGTATAATATATATAATAATATATATGCGAAGTGAGTCTGCACTGCAGATTAGCCAAGACTCACCTGACACACGATGTAAGAATAACTAGCTGCTCGTATGTGATGAAAGGAAATTATGTCTTCAAGCCACACCAAGAGCAAGTCAGGTAGATTAGGGATTTACATGTGAAAAGCAAAGCTTCACACTTTTAGAAATATGTACCATAGAACAGTACAGTATTAGAATGTGACAGGCTTCTTCAGCAAAAAAGGCACTAAGGAAGTTCTAGAATTTGAAATAGATCTCCATATGTGATCATGTTTAAGTGTAAAGCTTCTGTTCATCAACACACACACGTACACAAACACACACACACATACACACACACACCTAAAATAGACCAGACAGGAAAAATATTTGCAACAGAGCAAAGAATTTTTTAAGTACATTATGTATATATAAAAGTCCTAAAAATCAATAAAGAAAACAATAGAAAATTGGACAAAATAAACTTCGTATTTCTCAGAAGAGGAAACACACGTGGCAAACGAATATATGAACAAAGATTCAATCTTACCAGCAATTAAGGATTTGCACATTAAAACACAATTAGCTAGCACTAGACTGGGAAAAATAAGGAAGTCTGATGATTGTAATTATTGGCAAGAATGTGGAGTAAAAGTAACTCTCATACACTGCAGGTGGGAGTGTAAATTGTTAGACTTACTTAAAACAGCTTAGCATTATCTTGTAAAGGGAAGATTAATTTTCCCTCAGTCACTCCACTCTTAGATACAGAGCTGAGAGACCCTCTTCCATATCTTCCGCAGGAGTCCCGAACAAGAATGCTCGAAGCAGCAGTGTTTGTCATAGTGACAACTGGAACTGACCAAAACACTCATCTCCGGAAGAATACCTGGGTAAGTGGTGGAATATTCGCAAACCCAAATGCTAGAGAGCAGCCAGAATGAACTAACTACTTTCCGTGCATCAATGTGATCTCAGAACTATAATACTGAATGAAAAAAAATGAATACATGTAGCATGATACTGTTTACGTAAAGCTTAAAAATTAAAAATATATCCATGGTACACCAAGATGGAGGGAGTATGACCCACCCCACATACAGAAGAGAAAAAGATGCAGTATTTTGTTGTTTGCTTTTTGTGGTACCAGGGATTAAACTCTGGATCTTGTGCTCGCCAGACAGCTGCTTATGCCTGGCCCAAGATAAAATATTTGTAAAGAAATTTAAAACCATAATAACATCTACTAAAACTCAATCTGCTTTTTATTATCCCCATGCACCAGCTATTCTAAATCATGTAGTTGACTGAATCCACCAAGCACGGGGTAAGGAGCGCACATCTAGTCACCTCTCCTCCACCTTGGCATTGGACTGGGTGGATTGCTCAGAGACAAGCTGTTGTCTGTAGTAAAAGTATCTTGAAAAATCAGGGAGTGATTATTACTCAGATATGTGGTTTTCTTTGGAGTGAGAGGAATACAATTAGGTAATGGTTCAGATGCTTCCATAGCTTAAGCTGAGTGACTGGCTGTTTATCTTATTGTGATATCTTATTTATGTAATCCATCTTCATCTACATGTGTGACATAGCCCACCCTCCAGGGAAAGGACATGGAAGAAGCAGAGTCAGGCAGAGTAGCAGGTTGGAGAGGACACAGCTACCAGGGGAACTGTACTTAAGAAAATGTTGGGACCATGTACCATCAGAGAGGAGGAGGGCTCCATGGGAGGTGGGCCAAGTGGAAGCCCAAGGGATGTGGGCAGAGTCAGGGACAAGGGGAAAGTTACCCCTGGAAGCACTGTGCGGTGACAAGATAGGGACACAGTTAGAGACCAAGGAGCACCAAGCTTCTGGAAGCAAGACCAGCCCTTCTAACAGGCTGGGCGGAAAGATGAGGCAGCAAGGAGACAGCAGGGGCCCAAGGGGAAGGGATGCCCAGGGAGGGAAATGTGGGCAGGGAGTCAGTGAAATGCCGAGAAGTGAAGTGGAGCAGAGCAAGGGGTAGCTGCTGAGATGAGACACGGGCTTGGGGAAGAACTGTATTAAACTTTTCTAAATGTCTTTGAAACTTCCCAGGCTGGTTTAGTTCTGAAGAGGCAGAAGGGAAGCCTCAGGCCTCCATCATGCTGACAGCCATAACACAACAAGTGTTCCCTGGGATTGAAGCTCAGGGATGGTGGCATTTCAAGGGGGTTGGGAGCTGTCTGCTGAGTAGGAGGGCCGATTCCTAACAGGTCTAGAATTGCTGCTGTATGGGAGTAAGCGGAAGCATGCAGACACATGGTCACTAACACTGCTGCCATCTTCACTTTCTACAGAGGACACACCTGTGTTGCCTGTTTCAGGGTTACCGCTCACCCTACCTTTGCTTCACTCCCAGTGGAAAGGGCAGGTTTGAGCCTCTAGGTCCTGAGCACATATCCTGGATCCTTCCATCCCAGCTGACAGTGTGGGGTCCTTTTGTACTCTCTGCAAGGCTCAGTGTTCTTGGCTCACATTACTGAGGCGCCCTCTGCCCTTATAGGATTGTTGGGAGCATTAAAGGAGGTCACATGAATGCCCCCGGCGCCTAGCGTTAGCAAGCACTTTCTGAGTGTCCTTTTGGAATCAGGTACCAGACAAGACAGTGACTGGTACAGCCGCCTGCTCTGCAGCTGGGTAAAGATTGTCAGCTAATCCCCTGGCACTCCCAGGCTTGTCATTGTGGGTGACTGTCCACAAAGTCCCCCCTCCAGCCCCAAAGGACAGCCTTTCCAGAGGTGGCCACTGCTGTCTGAGTCCTGGCTGCCCCCACAGTGGTTGCACCTGTCTCTGCCTGTGCAGCACCTGTGGGGTCCCCAAGGAAACACCGCAGCCTGGCCACAGGGGGCAGTTGTCATGGGGATGCCAGGGCCTGCTGAGCTGCCTACCTTAGCAACTGGGATTCCTAGGCCTGTTACCATGGAAACGGCCTGGACAAGTAGTGATAGGGAACAACTGGCGGGTTCCCTGCCCTTTTCTGAGGACTTTTCCTTCTTTGGAAGGTGAGAGATGGTTCTTCCAACACTGCCAGGGGCCTAAGGACTCCATTTCCCACCTCAGGCACCACCCCACCTAGCAAGCTCCTAGGGCCTGCTGGGACCCTTTGAAGCAGTAGCAGAAAGGGATCCTGGGGGACCAGACCCAACAATGCCCCCCCATCACAGTGGGGAGTCTCAGCAATGCCTGCTCCCTCTTCTGCCCTCAAAGTACCAACCCACATAGGCATCCAGCAGCTGCCTCCCATCCTCAGTCACCCCTATCAGGCCTTGCCCTAGAGCAGTCACCTTGTGTCCCCAGCTACCTTCTCTAGGGCTGCTCTGAGCACTAGGACAGCCAGGTGAGCTCCACTGCATCTGCTGCCCTCCTCCTCTGGCAGCTGGTGGCCCTGGAGCCGTGGTGGCTGGGGATTATAGCGGTGGGAGTGCTGTCGGGCTCTCACAGCTCCCTGCACCACACACTTTTCTCTCACCATCCTTAATGGTCCCACCAGGTTGTGTTCACACCCAGCCTCATGCACTCCTGTGCACACCTGGGTGCCCAGAACACACCACCAAGCTCTCGGGGTGCACATCGCACACCAGAGTGCACACATGCTGGGGTAAGGCATCCCTCCACTTACCACTTGAAGGCTTTCAAGACTCCAGGGTTTCCCTCCCGCCCCAGCCCCTAGAAGAAAGCATCATCTGCTGGAATTTTTTTTATTTAAATAAAATATACAATCCGGTGGATTTACCATTATCTGTTTTAAAAGTGGAAGATTTGAAAATCACTCATGGGAGACTGGGAACAGAAGCGCCCACTGGCTGGACCTGGGCACCCTGCAGTCTCAGAGGAATGCCCTGGCGGTGTCAGAGCTTTTATAAAATGCCTGCAAGTAGAGAAGAAGGTGGCTAGGCCAGGCCCTGATGGCAAGGGGCTCCTTCCTCCTTATGTCCTGGACCCTGCATCTCCACTCCTGCCACCTTTAGGACTAGACCATTTTGGCTCAAGTCCTGGTGCAGTCTCTGAGCTGCCTTCCTTAGGGGTGAAGAAATGGGGCACAGAGAACTCAGGTTTCAGCTGTTTAAGTAAATCTGTGCAGGTCTGAAGGACATCTGAGCCTGCAGGGCTTCTCAGTCCAGGAGGAACCAGGACCAGGTGGCTTCTGCCCTTTACCTAGGAGCTCAGACCTTTGCCCCCTGCAGCCAATCACAGAGAAACCAGCCTGCCTCACAGCCATCAGCGCTGTGGTGGTGGCACGGGAGCACACCTGCCCAGGCCAACACTCACTCAGAGCATGAGAGCTCTGCAGGACAAGGCAGGCCTACTTCAGGGCGCTACTTCAGTACTGAAGCCTGCACCACCTCCAGCTGACCTTGGCCCTGCCCCAGCCCTGCTGGGGCGGACTCTTGAGCCCCAGGAGGCCCCTGAGCTGCTTCCACAGGGGAACCTAGAAGGAACCAAGCATAGCTCCCCGGCTCTGTGTGCCATCCAAGGTCCGTTCACCTCCCGCCTGTGGATCTGCACCAAACCCCACATCCACCCAGCAGCCTCCCCTTGTGCACACCTATCCCACCTCCCTCCCTGCTGCCCTCCTCTCTCCAGCTCTTCCACACCTCAAGGCCTGTCCCCACTCCACCCCTAGCCACATACCTTACTTGGGCCCTTAGGGAGGCCCAGCCACCTCCTGAGTCCTGAGATTGTAAGTCTTGGAGCCCTCATCCAAAGCTCCCTGGGTTTTTGCTATAGCTTGAGGGAGTAACGGGCTGGGCACATGAAGAGGGGCAAAAGAAATGTGATTTATTGAGCACCTACTATGCTGTGTGCCAGGCCCTGGGCTGGACATTTCACATTCTTTTTCTTCTCTGGTCCTCATAGATTTTTGTGAGGCAGTACCATAATTGTTCTCATTTTACAAATGAGGTAAGAGACTCAGAAAGGTCAGAAACCTTGCCCAAGGTCACACAGCTAAGAAGTGGCAGGCCTGGAACCTACACCAGACCTAAATGCTATTAAACTGAGGTCTTTTCCCTCCATGCCATGCTTGGGACCATCAAATAGTTGTTTTTCTTTTCTTTCTTGGCAGTACCAGGGATGGAACTCAGGACCTTACACTTGCCAGGCAGGTGCTTATCCCACTGAGTTACATCCTCAGCCCATCAAACAGCTTTCAGATGGAAGGAACACAGGCTTTGGCCTCAGGTAGAATGGATTCGAACCCCAAGTCAGTCTCAGCTCTGACACTGGTGCTTCTGTAACTGGGCAAATCACCATAGCTCAACTTCCTCATCTGTGAAACAGGAAGAATCAAAGTATCTAATTCACAATCTGTATGAGACTGAAGGAGTTAGCGTGCAAAGTGCAAAACCAGTGCTCGGCACAAAGCAGACTCAATAAATAAATGTCCCCTTGCCTACCCTTGTGCAGCTGGAAGCTGAGGGCCGCAGAGATGGGGTGCGCTTGGGACCTGGGGGGACAGAGGCTCAGCCAGGAGTCTTGTACTTCTGTGTGGTGGTAACACGGTGACCTGGGCCCAGAGTGGGTAAAGGAGACTGCTAGAGGTCCTGGGGGCCCTCTACCCTGAGGACTGGAGAGAGAATGTCCCCAGAGCTCGCAGCACCCAGCCTGTGGGCCTTGGTCGATTGCTGGATGTAAGGTGACCTGGGTGTCCTGGCAAGAGGGTGAAACTGGATTGCACACGCGTGTGTGCACATGTGTGTTGCTATCTACATGGCTCTGCAGAGCGCTACATAGCTATACATATACACATCTTACATACATATACATATTCATATACATATCTTGCTACAGTTACAGTAGAAAAAAAAATGCAAAGCCCTCTGAGCCCTGGCCCCAGTTTGTCCCTTATCCCAAGGACTGGAGAGTCTGAGGCTTGCCAGACCCTTCCTGGGAAACAAGTTCATAGCCAAGGGACTGATGGGAGCTTTTGCTCTAAAATGCGTACAATGGTAGGCCTGCTCTAGAGCCCAAATGCGGTCACCTCGCCCACCCCACCCAAGTCCCCTCCTGCCTCCTGCTGGGTTCTGCCTCTGGGCCACCTGCTTCCCCCTCCCCACCCCAGTGCTGAGTATTAAAATAGTCTATAAAAGCAAGTGACCAAAAATCTATAGCTCTAAGAATACCTGGTTATTTTCTGCTGTCTCTTTTTTTTTTTTTTTTTTTTTTTTTTTTTTTTTTTTTTTTTTTTTTTTTTTTTTTTTTTTTTTTTTTCTGGGGTGTGTGTGAGTTTTTTAAATGATAATATTATTGTTATTGGTATAATTCCTAATCACAGTTAAACCTGAAAGAAGAAAAGAGAAAAAGGGGGGGGGGTCCCCGCTCATAGATTGGACGGCAGTTTGGAGCGCACTGGCTCAGACCTGGCCCCAGGTTCCCTCTGGGGTACAGCAGTCAGAGGGGGCCCCCCAGAAGAGGTGGCTCTTGCCCCAAACAAAGAAAGAGGGGGTGGCAGAGAACCTGAGGATGTCTTCCGAGGCAGAGTGACATGCTGGCTGGGGATGGCACCAGGAGGCCTCCCGGGGGGACCAAGGCCCCCACTGCTCCCGCTGCCGCCCCCAGCCCTGGGGAGAAGCGGGAAGGCAGCCACAGACTCCCCAGAGGAGTGCGGGGAGGCTCTACGGAGAGTCTGTGCCCCGTCCTGGGGGAGGGCTGGCTGAGAGGCTGAGATGAGCTTGAGGTCCTGGGTGAGGCGGCCAGGGGTGAGAGGAGGCGTGCCCCGGCGCTGCGGGACCTGGGGAGCTGGGGGGCTGGATGCGGGTGGCAGGAGCAAGGAGCCATGGGAGCCAGAGGCCCGGGGCGGGGCACTCGGGAAAGTTCTTGGGGGGCCTGGACTGTAGCCAGGGGGGCTGAGGCCTCCTCGGGAGGTAAAGGCTACTGGGGAAGCTCCCCCAGAGGCACCTGCCCCAAAGGATGGTTGCTCAGGCTGCCGTGGGGGTGTTTCTGGTGTACTTGGGGGGCCGGTGGCCAGCCCTGGGGACAGCTCCCCAGGAGGCTGGCCCAGCTGCCCAGGGCTGGACGATGGGGACCTAGATGAGGGCGGGGGTGGTAGGAAGTGTTCCAGGAGTCCCAGGCCTCCCCGGGCACCCGGCAGCGGGGCTGGTGGCTGGGCAGCCTGTGGAGAGCGGGCACCTGGCTGCAGTGGGGTAAGCAAGGGGGAGTCAGAGGAGGACAAGGAGCCCCCCAGCGCCTTGTGGAAGTGGCTAAAGCCAGCTGTGGTGGTGGCAGCTGCAGCAGGGGACGGTGTAGGGGCCAGTGGGGAGCCACAGGCCCTGGGTGGCGGGGAAGAGCTGGAGGACGGCAGGAGGGGGCTCAGTCCAGCGGGCGCGGAGAATCCAGCCAGCTGTTGGATGTGGAAGGAGGAGGAAGACGGTGTGTCCACCTGGGATGGGCTGCTGGCGGGCGAGGCAGAGCCCAGCGCGGACGGGATCAGGGATTGTAGCCGTTTCAGGTGCCTGGGTGTCTGCCCCGCCCCGAGGTTGCCTAGCCCGGGTCCCGTTGGAGGGCGGAAGATGGCAGCAGGCAGGCGAGGGTGGTGGGTGAGGGCAATGGCCACAGATGTGGTGGCCGCAGCAGCCTGCAGCGGCGCCTGGATCAGCGGGGTCCAGATGACAGGTGTGGGTGTCGGGGTGGCAGAGGCAGCCTGGACGCGGTGTGCGCAGTGGGCCATCTCCCGGTCGTGCTGCACAATCTGCTGGATGATCTCATTCTCCTGGTAATTGAAGACTCCTGAGTTGAGGTCATGCTGGACTTTGTGGAGGAGGATGGAGTTCTTCTTGCCTGGGTCACAAAATAAAGAGCAGGCTCAGGCCTGCGTGGGGCCCCAGGTTAGCAAGGGAGCTCATGCAGTGGGGAGCCCAGCCAGCCTCACCAATGCGGTCCAGGCGGTCCAGTGCCACAGTCTCGAAGGCGCGCCGCATCATGGGGTACTCCTCCAGAACCTCGTTGAAGTTGTCCACACTCAGGGAGTACAGGCGGCAGTAAGTGTCAGCCCTCACGCTGGCCGTGCGCCGGCCCCGGGTCAGCAGGCAGATCTCTGCAAGGACCGCAGACTCAGTGGAGCTGCCCCCTTAGCTCTGATCCCCAGTCGGATACAGAGCCCTCTCAGCTCACAAGCCTCGCCCTCAGCCTCACTGAATACCAATGGGTATCTGACACGTTCCCATCTGGGCCACCCCTCTGCGATGAGCTGAACGCCCACAGCCTCCGGAAAGCCTTTATGTGAGCCCTCATTTCAACACCAGGGATGTGGAGCTGGGGCTTTGGGAGGCGATCTGGTTGCAAGAGAGGTGTCCTTTAAAATGAGATCACTGCCCCAGGAAGAGGCCAGAGAGCTGGCACACCCTCTCCCTGGCACAGGAGGGCACAGCAAGAAGGGGGCCATCTGCCACCTGCGAGCCGACCCTCACCGCAGCTGCCTGGGCTGATTGCAGCACTGTAGCCTGCACAGCTACAAGAGATGAGTCTGCAGTGAACACGCCCACGCTATATGCAGCAGCTGGAATGGGCGGAGACACCCTGTGCTGGGCTCCCAGTCCCCTGCCCCCCAGGCCCCCACCCAGCAGAGTTCTCTCCAGCCTCTTCCTGTGGTAGTGCCCCCCTACTCCCAAGAGCCCCCTGGCCACTTTACCTCCAAAATAGGAGCCATCAGCCAGCTTAGTCTCCTTGTTGCCCTTGGTGAGCACACTGACCACACCGTGCTGGATGAAGTACATCTTCTTGCCAATGGTGCCTTCTCGGATGATGTAGTCCCCTGGCTGGAAGACCTCGAAGCGTAGCTTGGTTAGCATGGATGTCACGAAGTTGGGGTCTGCGTTGGCAAACAGTGGCATGGAAGCCACCAGCTTCCGGCAATTAAAATTAATGATCTCCTGCTCCAAGGTGGCAGAGGGGGACACAGGAAAAAAGAGGTGAAGGGCGCTGCCCACCAGCCAGCTTGGCCCCCGCCCTGCCCCCCAGGCAGGCTGC
The DNA here is from genome assembly GCA_004027025.1 of Myocastor coypus. Lineage (NCBI taxonomy): Eukaryota > Metazoa > Chordata > Mammalia > Rodentia > Myocastoridae > Myocastor > Myocastor coypus. The sequence continues at coordinate 69,676 of PVJA010001497.1, read as the reverse complement.
CACCAGCTCACCTCCCGCAGCGGCTCGCTTAGTTCACCCAGGATGCTCTCCTCGTCAAACATCTTGCCCTGGTAGCGGTGTTCATAGTAGTCATGGATGCGCTGCCGGGTGTCAGGCGGGAGCTTGTGGAAGGACATGTACTGCTCCACCTGTTTATACTAATGACAGGGACAAGGACAAGACGTCACCTCCAGCAGCCCTAGCAGGTGGCCAGGGCCAAGCGCTGACCCTGTCGGCTTTCTTGGACAGACGGGGTGCCTCATTGTGCTCAGTATTGTGAGGATGGGGAGGGGACAGAGGGACTGTCCAGCTACAGCATACCAGCTGGTCAGGAAGGGGATCAGGTTTCCCCTGACCATCTGTCATTTCTACATGTTGCTGGGAACACTCTTGGTGGTTTGTAACTATGCAGGACACTTCAAGGCAGAGGCAACATGCCTGGCCCTTTAGGAAGTAAGTGTAGGCCTGTGCCCCTGAGTCACCTTGCAAGTGAGTAGTTCTAGCCCGAGGGGACACCTGGAGAAAGAAGAGGTGTAAGAGTTTTGTGAGCCTAAGCCCCCATGCCTTACACCAAACAAAGAATAGCCCTACCCATCCTGGCAGAAAAGGCTGTACACTGCTCAGACCATCCCTGGAATTTAGTTGCGTGTGGGCTCCTAGGGACAGTGGGACAATGGGCAGGAGATACTGGTTAAGTAACAACACAGACTTTTCCCCCACAGGAGGGAAGTCCCCTCAGCCCTAGAAACAGTGAGGAACAGGGATGCCTGTTCTTCAATATTGGGACTCTGCAGAGACACCAACGGGCAACTGAGGTCTGGGGCAGGACATTCCCAAAGTTCTTCTGTCTGCTTGGGACTGTGTGAATTCCGGGGAGCAGGGACTGCCTAGCTGGCTATAGGACAGAGACAGCAGCACCTCTGGAGCTGGGCTTTAGAGAGTTCCCCCCATAGCAAGTAGCAACAGACACAGGGCAGGAGTTAAAAGGTTATCACCTTGGTCCAATAGTGAGACAGTAGTGGGATGGGTGAGGGTCAGACATTTCAGAGAGATTTATGGGTGAACCAGGGAGACCAGGAAGACTTACAGAACTATCAGCCCCAGGATAACATACAGGAAAATCCCAAAGAAATGACATGAGCTTGACTCTGGCTCTATAACAAAAACTAATGCTTTTTCTAAAAGTTATCCCAGGATCCAGGTACCAGACTGAACCTTCGAGTTGGTCTCAGACTGAGCCCCAGGCCACACATTAAAGCCCTGACCCATTCTTAGGTTGGATCTGATGCTACCATCCAGTTGGCCTTCATGTGGCCTGGGTAAAGTCCTGACCTTTATAACCTGATTCCTGCTCTACCTCCCCTCCTAACCCCCTATCCTGACCCAGAACACTTTGTTCTGAGCAGGCAGGTTTCTCCCACCCACTTTACACATCTTAGTTCATGCATACTGTGACTGGCTCAGAACGTTCCTCCACCTTCTCCTTCCTCACTTTCCTCGGCTTTCTGGAAGCAAGCTGCTCTCCTGCCCCAACTCCCAGAGGCCTTCTCAGGCTCTCCTTTTAGTATCACTGGACCCGGGCCTCCCCACCTGTGTGGTTGCCGCCTAGGGAGATAACAACTGGGGACAGCACCCCAGACAGACAGGCAGCCCCAAATCAGTAGATCCACAGCCCCTACCATGTGCCAAACCCTAGAAACAACATGACTGGATCCTGCCCTCAGGAAGCTATGGCCTGGGTAAGGAATATGGATATTAAACACACAGCTACACAGGATTAATTAATCACAGGAGAGCCAAGTGCTGGGGTGGAGAAATAGAGGGTACTGTGGGGTCACAGGAGGGGAGTTCCAGACAGAACCAGGTGGAGACCTGGAGCAGGAGAGAACCTGGCCAGGATCTGAACATAGGAAGGGCTAGATTGTGGCCCTCAGATGCCAGTTGAAAAGACATATCTTGAGCAAATCTTAGAAGCCATGTGTAATTCCTCAAGGGTCTTCTGCAGAGGAACAATTCAATCTGATTTATATGTTTTGACTGCTCCTCTCCCTGCTTCAAGAAGTATCAGTGGGGGTACCAGAGACGAGCCTACTAAGCAGTGTCTTCCTCTGTGAACACAACGCAAGGGCTGTGTGACTCCTCACAGGCCTAGAACAGAACCCTTCAAAGCTGTCCCATCTTACAGGTGAGGATGGGGCCTGGGGATAAGCATGTCCAGGCCCACAGAGCTCACTAGGGGAGATGCTGAGGTGACCCAAGACAGCCCAACTCCAAGCCTTGACTCCCTGTCACCATGGTGAGGAAGAAATTCAGGGAGAGGAAAAAGCAGGTGACAAGGATGGACAGAGGCCAGCTGGGGCAGAGAGAAGGGAGACATCACTTTGAGGGGAGCTCTAAGGTCAAAGGTAGCAAGCATGGCTCCTGCTGTCCATTTGCAGGATGGGGAGGAGGACGGGGGGGGGGCAGGGAGTGTTCTGATTTTGGGCATGATGAGCTTGGTGTCCAGGGAGACATCCAATGAACACTGGAGTTAAGGATGGGGTGGGGCTGGATATATAATTGGACCCTCACTGCTGGAGATGGACGCAAAGCATGCCGGGGCGGGGGTGGTAGAACAATCATACCTAGGATGTCTAGGTGAGATCAGAAAGCTTAAGGCCCAACCACCACATGGTGACCGAGAAAAGAAACCAGCAAAGGAGAGCAAAGGCTGGCCAGAGAGGGGGGAGGAAAGCTGTCCAGCCATGGAAACCCAGTGGAAAGCCTGGGAGCAGTTGGAACCCTACCAAATGCCAAGAGGCAGAGCAGGATGGGGCCCTAAATTTGAGGACCTACTGGTCATCTACACTGACAGCATCACTGATCTGATGCAGGACAGGCCAGTCATGGCAAGAGGGAGGGAATGTGGGTACAGGTGCAAAGACATTTGCAGGTTGGAGGCTATGGGGATGAAGTCATTTTCATCTGGGAGGTGTCCCCCCCACTACCTGTGCACCAGGAGCCCCCGTCCTAGGGCTAGACACTGAGGGCCTGGCCCTGTGTACTCTGTCTTGCAAAGGATCAAGGGGTAGATTCTTGTACAAGAGCCCTGAGCAGACACAGCTCTCTAACCTACCTTCTCCTGGTACTGTCGCCGGGAGGAGTCCAGGGACTGGATGAGGGCGGTGGCATGGCCAATGAACATGGCGTAGCAGGTGGCACCCACGATCATGCTGAGCATGGTGAGCCAGACGTCAGACATTCCCACGGGCGCCTGCTTCCCATAGCCAATGCACAGCATGTGGCTCATGGCCTTGAAGAGCGCGTAGGAGTACTGCTTCCCCCAGGAGTTGTTCTGTGGACAGATGCATGGGTGGACGGAAGGACGTGGGTGAGCAGGCAGAGGTCTCAGAGAAGGAAAACCCTGCCCACTGGCACTGGAAGATTGCTAACCTCCCCAGAGGCTCCCAGGCTTGGTGTTGGCTGAAGGCCGTGGGTAGAGACAGGGAAGCCTACACTGGCAACCTGTGGGGGCAGGTCTGTCTCCCTTAGGCCTCCTCTTACAGTGGCGGGTGGGGGCGGGCCGTCTGAGACCAGATCTCCCAGCAAGCCAGGAGCCAGCTTAGCCTCACTCTGACTCCTTAGCCCCATCAGGCAGCCTGAGTCTCCTCCTTGAGCAGCAGAAGGCCCCAGGATGAGCCACCCTGCCAGGCTTCACTTGCTGAAGCAGCGCCACCCCCACCCCACACAGCTGCCGCGTGGAGCCCGGTTCCCCACTGACCTCAATTGTACAGCTATCTACCCCTGCCCCGGGGGGGACGGCCCCGCAGACCAAGCTGCACACACTGGCCTCCAAGTTAGAACTGTGAGTGAAGCAGGCTCCTGCAGGAGGCGGCCCACATCTGCCCACATCTGTCAGGGCCGCTCTCTTCCACTGCTCCCCAAGGTCAGAGATCTCTGGTCTGGTGTGGAGAGGAGGAGTCAGGGAGGTTCCTGGCTATTTCTGTCTCCAAAGCCGGCTGGTGTCTCAGAAAGTCTTGATGTGGGCACACTGGGCTCAGAAAGGCCATCTCCTGAATTACAGGCTTGGGGTAGGGCTGCCACTACACACAGTGGATATTGCCCCAGGCAGGGAAGCCCCACAGCCCTACCTCCTTGGTATCTCTGCTTACAGGGTGGCAGCTGTGCAGAAACCCTCCCTGGGCACAACCTGCAGAGCCCTGGCCCTGGGTCCTAAGCACTTCTGTGGGCAGCAAATTGTCCCCAGCACCTGCAAGACGGAATGCAAAGGAGCCCACAGAGCTGCGTGCTGTGCTCAAGGTCATCAACCTGGAAGCTGGGCATGGTGGCACACCCCTGTAATCCCAGAACTTGGGAGGCTGAGGCAGGAGGATTGGTGCGAGTTCCAGACCAGCCTGGGCCACAAAAGTGAGCCCAAGGCCAGCCTGAACTGCATAGTGAGACCCTGTCTCAAAAAGACACACACACACACACACACACACACACACACACACACACACACAGGTTATCAACCTGGACCAGAGTGGGCAGAACTAGGGCAGAGCTAGTTCAATGGGGCTGGTGGCCCAGTGGGAACTGTATCAGAGTGGGTAGGGATGGTACCCCAGGGAAAAGGGTAGCTGGCTCCCTCCTCTAAGGGCTTCTGCCTCATGGCCAAGCTCTAGAGACCAGGAATTCAATCTGTGTGGTGGTTTGCTTACACTTAGCCCATCAAAAGGCTGTTTTGTAAAGGCCCTTTGATGCTGAAATCACCTCAGGGTCTCTTTCACCTCTTTCAAAACCAGCTTTTCCTCCCCTGGGGCTTTGGGTATCTGCCTTCAAACCAAACCAAACAGACTGGGAAGGAGTCTAGGGGATTCCCTAGAGCCAGAGTCAGAGGACGTATAGAGGGACAAAGTTTCTCCACCCTGCCAAAGCCCCTCTTGTCCACAGCAGGGCTGGGGGCTCTGTCCTGGGGTCCCAGGTTCACTTTCCTCACACACCCACGGAGTTCAGCTCCATGCTGCCAGCCCTCATTGCTCAGGACTTTACTGGTAACCAAGGTGTGTGTTTGGGGAGCTGGGGACAAACCAGCTCTGGTCCCCAGCTCTGTCCCTAAAACAGTAGTGGCTACATGCAATCTGGTAGTCTGTGTGGGCTGCACATAGTGCTCTGGTAGCTCTCTGTTCTCTCAGGCTCAGCTTCTAGAGGGCATGACCATCAGGCCAGTTTTGCCACGCCCAGGGACGCCCAAGTCAGTGTCCTTGGATGAAATCTGACCCAGTATCAAGGCTTGTGGTTGCAGTACAGGTAAGAGAGCTGCAGAGCCCACAAGAGCACTATGAATGAATTTCATGCTTAGGCCTGCAGTGGTAGTCACCAGGTCCTACATACTCAGACTTCGGGTTTCTGGCTTCCTGATCCTCTCTACCTATTTGTGCCTTCAGAGAAAAGACTCCAGTCCAGAAGGAGGGCCAGCTGAGCACACTCACCACCATGTCATTGAGGGACACCCAGCAGTCACTGGGGAAGTCCTGCAGCATGGGCACCAGGAACTGCAGGCAGCCATCCCAGTGGCAGAGTAGGAGCATCATGCCGATGAGGTTCACGATGCGTACCACGGCGCTGGCCAGGTCGTAGGTCATGTGGAAAATCTGCCAGCAGAGGAGAAGACGTTGGCACAGATAGTGGGCAGACAGGAGGCACAGAAGACCCCTCCCACCAGACTCTACAGCAGGCACAGCACCACCCACGCCTCTGTCTCAGAACAGCACAGTGCAGGGCCAGGGCTGGGGAGGCAGGATACCCAGCCAAGCCCTGGAAGAGGCAGGGTGCAGGCGGAGGGCCCAGGGCTATGTTCCTGGCATCTGGGCGAGTGCAGACCCCCCACCAGAGAGGTAGCCATCCAGAATACAGGGAGGAAGACACCTGAAGCCCTGTGTAACCTAGGGCTTGAGGGTACCAGCAAGAAGACAGCTGGGCTGAGGGGCCTAGGGACCCTGGCCTGGACTTGGGCCCAAGGCTCAATGCATCCCTAAATTTCTCGCTCAATCTTCAGGACCCAGGACTGGGGCAGTGGGCACTGAGAGACTGCAGAGGGGTGGTACAGGCCTGTGGGCTCTGTGTGACCCAGGCCTGGCTCCCACTCAGGTCCTAGCTGCCCGACCTTAAGGAAGCCCTCAGACCTCCCTGATCAGGTTTTCTCATCTAAAAAATGGTGATAAAACTTAACTGAGTGGGTTGTCAAAAGAATTAAATTATACATTTCAAATACTTAATACTGAGTATAGATGTATTTAATAAATTATGAGCCATTCTGAACAGATGAACTATTATTAATAATTAATCTTTATGATTCGTTAATACCAGGGGAAGGGTTCTCCATTATCCTGTAGTAAAGTATAGCAGTGTCCCCCCCAGCTCCCTGGTGGCCACTCATCCACACCCCAGTGGCCCCCTGGGGGAGGCTGTGGTGTGGCTGGGTCTAGCACCCTTGCCCTACCTGTATGGTAGGGCAGTGAAGAAACAGAGAGTAGAGGGAAGTCTGGAGGAAGGTTTTGAAGTTCTGGTATTGCTTCTGGTCTTGAAGATCTTTTTCTTTTAATTTATGTATTTGGTACAGGGTCTCGTGACCCAGCCCTCGCTCCACAGTGATCCTCCTGTCTCAGCCTCCCCAGTGCTGGGATTACAGGTGTACACCACCATGCCAAGTTTTGGTAGCCAGCTCAGTGGGCCTGGGGTTCTGGGGCCAGCACAGCATGTGGCACCAGGGATCAAACCCAGGTACTAGAGCTTGGCAGGTAGACTCTTAGATAGCTGATCTATCTTCCCGACAATTCAGGGGGTACTCCAGTCACCAGCCATACATTTTGACTCTTCTATTCTATTCCTAGGCAAATATACCCCTCCTGGAAAGGAGCTTTGAGAAAAAAAAAAAAAAATTCCACAGAAACTGAGCTGAAGCCCATTTCAGAAGAGGAAACTGAGGCCCAAGGAAACAGGTTACAGATATTCCAGCTATCAGTCTAGCATCCCAAGATAGCTGATGCCCTGGATACAGAGATGGGGGCCATTGCGGGCTTAGGATGGCAGCTTCCTGGACAGCTGGGATGAGTATCTAGCTAGCTTCCCAGAGGCAGGCCTGCCTTCATGGTGGGACATCCAGGACAAGGGGACAGAACCACAAACCACAGGTTTGCATTTTGAAAGTACTATGTACTTAAAGAAAATATGTACAATGGTCACACCCTGATAGAATATACCACAGTAACGCCCTGTAGGGCCAGGCTAGAAACTTTCAGCAAACTACAGCAGTACATGGCTCACCATTCTTCTCGTCCCTGACTGTCACACAGTGAGGGACTGCAGCAAAGCCCATCTCCATCCATGCCATCCCTGCACACTGCTTCAGTGAGAGGATCAAGGGGTGCCCTCTGAAAGCAGGAGGTCCCCTCAGGGCACAGACCTGCAAAGGGGCCTGGAGCCATCATCTGGTCAGGAATTCAGTGCCCCAAATTCCCCTGGGAGGTCTGTGAACAGTTGCAAAGACCCACCAGACTTCTCACTGGCAAGAGGACATCATTCAGAGTGTGGTCCTAGTGGGACCCTTCTGCTCTGGATCTCAGGCAAGATAGCCTTAGAGGGACCCAAATTTCTGTTCCATGTTCCCACAAGGCCAGCCTGGGTCAGTGACCAAGAAAATGCCCTCTGTGTGGCAACCAGGGAGGAAATTTTGTCCCTGCTGTCTGGAGCTCCCGTTTTGGCTGGGGAAGTCAATGAGACCCAGGACATAAGCTAGGAATGCAGTTAACAGCAGAGAGAGCCGTGGGGAGTCGGGCAGAGACTGGCAGGACACCCAGCTCCCTTCCAGATGTTGCTGTGGGCTGGGTGCACAGCTGCCCACAGACCTGGATGCTGCACACACCCCTCTTTCCTCCCACCCTTGGTGTGTCAATGTGCATGAACCTGGCTGAGGATAGGATTATGGGTCCTCTTGGTCTAGGGCAGTGCCGTGAGTACCCTGAGGGGCGTCTCACTGCTGAGGAGCTCCCTAGGATGTGCTGTGTTGCCCCTATCCTGTGGGACCCCCAAAGATAATTGGCAACACTCCTCACTTGAGAGAGGACAACCTTCCTTCTCCTTCCTCTTTAGCCCCTGAGCCACCCCAGTTCCTCATTTCTATTATGCCCAACACACAAGTAAACGAGAGTGACAGATGGTTTCATGTATCGAGCTTTCTCCCCAACTCCACCTTGACTCGTCCAAAACCTATGCTTCCCCTCTTCCAATAGCACTGTTATTCAGAGAGCTGAGCAGCAAGACCTAAGAGCAGGAAGGCCTGATTCCTCCCATTGCTTCCCCCTCCTCACAGCCTGTCCTCACCAACCTGGGTCTTTGGGGCACCCCTTAAAATGGCGACATCCCCAGCCCAAGTCCAGGGTGACCCTACTCTAAACATCCCAGACAACTGCCCCAACCTCCTGAGAAGTCTCCCTGCCCCTTCCAATCTGTTCTCCAGCAAGCAGCTAGAAAGATCTCTTCCACCTTATCACCATTGCATCCCGGAGTATATTCCATCTGCCACCAGGGGCCTCAGCAACCTGGTCCCCAGCTTCCTACTCATCCCATTTTCCACACTGCCCAGACCCACTACAGTAGCCTTCTTGCAGATTCTTGCCTGCCTTGAAGCTTTGCCATCAAGCTTGTGAGGCCATGTCCTTTTTCCAGCTTCTTTTGACATCTCCCACAGTCAGCCATAGTCAGGCTTTCCCATACCCGTGCGCCGGCCCTCCCCTCCCCCTTCACCAGGAGGCTTCCCCTTAAGGATTTCCTCCACATTAGTGGAGAATTCTCCCTCTAAGGGAATACTGCTCCAGGAGGCAGGGGTCTCTTTTGTAGCCCTCACCATGTGCCTCTGTGCTTGGCACAGGTAGCCACCAGTAATACACACAACTGCCTCAATACATGCACACAGCAGGAAATGCATGAATGGATGACACAGGAGTCAGAGAAAGCCTCAGGCCATGCCTAGAAAGTGTCCCAGGCTGTCACAGCCCCACTGTCACTGCTCCTTTCTATGAATCACTCTGGTCTTAAAGACAGAAGCACCAAGGTTGGACTATTTTAGTGCAATGACTTTTCTTTTTGCATCACTTCTTTCTTTCTTTCTTTCTTTCTTTCTTTCTTTCTTTCTTTCTTTCTTTCTTTCTTTCTTTCTATAGCTGGCTCAGCCTGCCCTGGGGCTGGGGCTGGCCCAGGATGTGGTGCTGGGTATCGAACTGAGGTCCCTGCGGTTGCCTAAGCTTTCCTAAGCAGGTGCTTTAGATCGCTGAACCATCTCACCGGCCCTTTCACTTGTATTTTTCTTTTCCTCATAACTCATTTTCCTCCGAGATCAGGTCTTTGTCTAACCTTGCCTTGATTGTGATCGCAGCCATGGATCTGGCCCAGGGTGCGTGGCAGGGCCTCAGGAACTGAGATGCTCTTAATGATGAAGGTGATGGTGACAGTGACAGCAGCTGAGCAATGCTCCCGCTTGCGCACACAGTGCAGGTAGAAAGGGCCGTGTACTCTGCACAGAGGCACCCGCAGGGGCCTGCCTCTGCCATCTTGAGAACAGCACCACCGTTTCCACCACCCTACAGAGAGCCTGGGTGGCAGCACCTGGCACTAAGCGACAAGGGATGTGGGCGGGGTCGTGGGGAGCAGTGAGCCAATGGTTCTGACTCTGCAAAACTGAGGTCCAAGCTGGGCGTGGTGGCGCACGCCTGTAATCCCAGCACTCGGGAGGCTGAGGCAGGAGGATCGCTGCGAGTTCGAGACCAGCCTGGGCTACAAAAGTGAGCTCAAGGCCAGCCTGAACTGTACAGCGAGACCCTGTCTCAAAAAGACAAAAAAAAAAAAAACCTGAGGTCCAGCCTGGCCCAGTCTTCTGAGCTCTCTGAACAGAACTGGATGGGACAAAGCTGACTCCACGCAGGCTGGGTAGGGGCTCTTGCTTGGGAGGACGCTCGACCCACCCCTTCCTCGACAGCACCCCATGCACAGCCTGCTGATGTTGCTGGGAGAAGCACCTCAGCACTTGTGCATCTGCCGTGGGCTGGGGCTTCAGGCACCTGCCAGACAGCTGCCTTGGGCTAATATTTGCTTCGTTCTTTGTATTTCATTAAAAGCCCCTTGCATGCTGTTGGTTCTGACTGTCGGGGCTGAGCACCTGGATTGCCAGGCCAGCCCTGCTCTGTCAGCTGCTCTGTCAGCTCCCTGTCCCCTGCCTGGTGCTCTAGAGGGCAGCAGAGCTTCCACCTGAAGCCCCTACCTTTTCTCTCCGAGCCTCAGTTTCTCTGTCTGTGGGTTGGGTCAGCAATACCAAGCTCTCAGGTCTGTCTTGAGGACCAGATGAAATAGCATCCATAGGTGGCCCCAGTAGGACGTCTGCTCATAGTGAGCCTTCCCTTCCCACTCTTTCCTGGTATTCCAAACACAGCTGGTTTCTCCATGACAAGAGGACACCAGATACTGGTGAGTAGGCTGACAAGGGGTTTCCAGGAAGGTCTCTTCTTGGAACCTGCTTGAGTTTCTTGTCAGGGACTCATTTTCCTCAAGGGAAAGGAAATATTTACCTTTGTCTGAGGACCCTGGAATGCTGAGTCCCGACCTGAGGCCCCTGGGACCTCCCCTGCATCAGGTCAGAGATGGGGACCTCAGGGCCCAGTGGGAGGGCCTCCTGCCTGGTCTCCTTCCTCCGCTGTCCTCCTGCCATTTCCACTGCCATTGCTGAGGGGAAGAAGAGACCTCCAGGCTGGGGCCACTGCATGCTGGGCCCTGCTGGGGAACATCGGAGGGGGTGGGCCAGGGTTTCTAACAATAGCCCGCATGCCTGTGACAAGCTCACACCTCTGAGGGAGGGGAGAGGCTGACTGGGAGAGGCTCAGAAGGGAGGCTGTTGACCTAGATGGCATAGGACAGAGGCAGAGGCCATACCCCTCGGAGGGTGGTCTGTATCCATCTTGGACTACTCCAGCCACTCTGCCACCAAGGCCTAGGGCATCTCCTCATGGGAAGATGGTCGAGCAGAGGTCAGGGGCTTCAGGAAGCTCCAGCTTCATCTGAGACCTTGAACCAGCTTCTCCGGCTGTGAGAGGAACCCCCACCCCACCCCAGCCCCACCATCGGGCTTACTCCTTTAGGCCCTGGTAAGCTAATGCCATGTTTCTGAAGAGACAAGCAGCCTTGGGAGCCACATCCTCACCATGTCCCTGACAACTGGGGACACAGTGGCTCAGAGAAGGAAAGACCCACACATCCCTGAAGAGGAGACAAGGCAGAGTTTCCTCTACTCAGTATGTCCCTCCCCAGGTCTCACTGCCTAAAAGGCCTTGATGCTCCCTCCAGGTCCAGTTGAGGCTAGGAGAGGCCCATGGCTACCAGAGGGTGTGCAGGGCCTGGAGACTGGGCTTCAGGGGCCAGCTGGGAAACCCCAATCCAAACCCAGGGCCCAGGGAGGGTGCTTTGCTGGGCCATATGCCCAGCAGAAAGCAGCTCAAAGCAATTTCCTCCCCAGCTGGCAGGAGAGATAAGGGTGTATGTGGAGGCGGGGGAGCCACCCATCTGGCCTCCTGGGATCTCCCTTCCTGCCTGCGAGATTGGGTAGCAATGCATAGTTCAGACACATGGCCTGACCTGAGGCCAGCGGGGCCTTTGCCTCCCCCTGAAAGAGGCCAGAAGTGGAGCCTGGCTGGCCAGCTCTTGGAAGCCCAGAGGGCAGTCAGGCCAGAGGGCCAGTGGGGATACATCCCAAGATCCAAGGATGTACAATGCATGGACACCAAAAAAAAAAAAAAAAAAAAAAAAAAATTAGTTTTGTCCCAGGGCTCTGTCAACTACCATGTCCACCAGGACACTGGCCTAACGGAGAAGCAAGGTCAGCTCCCAGGGGTGCTGAGACCTGGAGCCCCAAGCCGAAGCCAGATGAGGGAAGAGCAGCCACATCTCTGCTATGGATGGTAAACTAGCTGCGATGTCAAGATAAAAGAAAAGGCACACAGGACTGAGGGGGCCACCCGAACTTTTACTGGGGACAGAAACCAGGAGACAGGAGACAAGCCTCTCAGGACATTCTTTCTGTTACACATGCCTCTGTCCTCCCTTCACAGCCACGGGCCCCTCACAGACACTGCTCCTTCTGAGGACTGAGCTCAGATCTGCAGGCAGGATTGCTCTATGCCTGGACTACCCACGGGTCTACAAACCCAACCTGTCACACAGAACTTCGCCACCCTGTGGCCTGTCCCACCGCTTGCCTTCCCAATCTCAGCTGGGAGCGGCCCCACCCAGAGCACAGCCACAAGCTGTCTGGACTGCATAGGGGTTTGCCACCTCTAGGTGGTGACCACAGCCACCACAAGAAGGGATGCTACTGGAATCAGTCATGGAACCAGGACACAGGAGGCCTTGGACAGAAGTTCTGCTTCTGGGGAGCTGACCTTTTGGATCTTCAGTTCCCTCTGTCTGGCACCTGGAGTTAGCTAATCCTGCATGGTTTACCTTGCCAGTTAGGTGTGAGGAGCCAATGAAATATACACTTAGACAGATAAATAGGAGGAGATCTATTAAATAGCTCTTTGGCACCAGGATTCATGCAAAAGCCTCTACAAACAGCATGTACCATCTGTACCCACTTTGCAGATAAAGAGAATGAGGCTCCGAGAGGCAAACTGGTACCAAGGTCATGCAGCTACACAGTGTGGAGTTGACTTTTTTTTCCTTTTGTCTTTTTGAGACAGGGTTTCACTATGCAGTTCAGGCTGGCCTTGAGCTCACTTTGTAGCCCAGGCTCGCCTCAAACTTGCAGTGCTCCTCCTGCCTCCTGGGGCTGAGATTTAAACTTGGGTCTCAAGCATGCCCTCCTATTTCCAAAGCCCATGCACGCTCTGGTATACTAGGTGGGGTCTGCCAGCCTGCCTGGAGTCAAGAGAGCTCAGGGCTCTGTCCCAGTGCTGCTAGAGATCTCCCTGTGACCTTGGGCAAGTCACCGCCCCTCTCTGTCACCAGGATAGTCCAACACTTCCAAGCCAAAGAGAATTTCTGCCACGGAGCAGTTCTGCCAAGCTGGTGTAGGTACTTCTCCCGAGGCATGCGTGTTCACAATGCTTCTGACCTGAATCTGCCGAGGCCCCAAACATCAGCCATTGCTGGCAGCCGGGCCCAGGCTGCTGTGGGGGGTGGGGCGGGGCACTTTGTATCCCAGTCATGAGACTCTGCATCCAGTCCTACAGGGATCCGAAAACCTGGAGACCAGCAGTAATCACATAGCCCAGCTCACACACCAAGGTGTCTCTCCTGGGCACTCCAGGCTGCCAAATCAGGTAAGATGGCTGGGTAGCAGCAGACCTAAGCACCTGGCAAGGTCTCCCATACTTTTTCCTAGCATATTCCCAGTCCTCTTTAGCTCCTGCACACAGACAGCGGCTTCAGCCCTTAGCTGAGTTAGGGTTGTTCAAAACAGTGCTGGACCACCCATTTCATCTGCCACTTTTTATTTAGATTCTGTATCCAGCACCCACAGTCTCAGGGACCACTTTGTGGTCTTCGTGCATGTGGCCGCAGGCTCCCAGGGCTTTCTTCCTCTCCAGCCAGCACCCATGTTTGGCTCACAGGCCCAGCCTGGGTTGCTGGAAGTGGCTTTGGCCTTTAGCAGCAAGGCCTGAGAGTGCCCTGGATACTGACTGACAGGAAAGGGGACAGAAAGGTTCCGGTCATTACCCTGCTGGAGGGACAACCTGGAGGTGTGGCCACACTGTCCCCAGAGCTCCCTGTGGGACTTGGCTTAATGTCTCAACCTTTCTCATTCAGCTTCCTACCTTCCTCTGTCTGTATTCCCCACTCCCTGACCAGATTTTCCTGGGAAAGTTTCCCTCAAAATCACCTCTAAGCCAGGCGTGGTGGCGCACGCCTGTAATCCCAGCACTCGGGAGGCTGAGGCAGGAGGATTGGTGCGAGTTCGAGACCAGCCTGGGCTACAAAGGTGAGCTCAAGGCCAGCCTCAACTGCATAGCGAGACCCTGTTTCAAAAAGACAAAAAAAAAAAAAAAAAAATCACCTCTAGTTCTTTTCAGAGTCTGTTCCAGAAGACCCCAATCTAAGACAATTACCTAAATCATATGAATAAATTTCCATGATAAAACTGTAGATCTAACAATCCAAAACTCCTTCTCATCATCATGAGCTTGAGACAAGATTCTTCCCAGTTCTTCCAGGCCACCACTCACACTGCTGTACTCAAACTGGCCCTATTCACCCCTTCACTTTCCCCACTAGGCCCAAGGGCTCATGGGTCCACAGCCCTTACACTCCAGCATAGCAGTTGATGGGGCAGGCTCTGCAGGTGCTCAGCCCCACATTCTCAGCTCACCCATTACCAAGTACATGACCTTCGGGGGTGTGCATGTACCTGTGTGGTTGGCTGTCACAGACTTCAGTGGGAATCTCCGTGTCAAGTACTCCATGTAGTATTTAACACATGTCACAACGGCAACACTTGTTCCCTTGGTGCAGGTATGCCTGCTGCAGTCGGACAGCCCACAGACAACTACCTGGGATTACCAGAGAGCTCTGGTTGGACCACTCACCTCTTCCCACTGGTGAATATATCGAATGAGGCGGGAGAGACGCAGGAGGCGCAGGAGGCTGAGGATCTTGGTAAAGCGGACAATGCGCAGGGCCCGGGCGGTCTTATAAACCTCGGAGTCAATACGCGTCTCCACAATGAGGAAGATGTAGTCCACGGGGATGGAAGAGATGAAGTCCACCACAAACCAGCTCTTTAGATACTTCATTTTAATCCGCTGGGGGTCCAGGATGATCTCTGTGTTGTCCTCAACCACGATTCCTGTGCGGAAGTTGAGGACCAAGTCGATGAGGAAGAAAGTGTCTGATACCACATTGAAGACGATCCATGGCGTGGTGTTCTCATCCTTGAAGAAGGTGATGCCCACGGGGATGATGATCAGGTTTCCCACCATCAATAGCAGCATGGTCAGGTCCCAGTAAAATCTGCCCGGAGACAGGGGACAAGTCACCAAGAGATGGGGGACAAGTCATAGACTAAGGGTGGAAGCTCTGAGGAATGCACATGAGGAGGGAAGTCTTGGGAGACTGGGATGCTCAAGGTGGAAGCACCTGGGTACCAGGCTGAGTGGCAGAGGCCGTGGACACGGGGAATATTAAAGAGGCTCTCCACACACTAAGGACACCATCTCCCCTGACTTTTTGTGGGCTCCCCCTGTGACAAGCCTCCTCCACCCGTCCCCTCCCCGGGTGACAGTCATGCTGACAAGCAAGACACACAGTAACACTCAGAGGCAAGCAAAAGGCTGTTTGGTGACAACAGCAGCTCGTCTCACCCACCCCAAGTTCAGGCAAGGCTGCCTCATCCTCCCGGAGGGATTAGCTGTGGAAGCAGACGACAGGCCACAGACCACAGCAGAGCAGGGAAGGCCCAGGCACCCAGCACAGCTTTGCCTCCAATGCTGGCTCAGCCACCGATGTGCTATCTGACATCAGGTAGGTACATTCCCCACTCTGGGCCCCAGTCTTCCCACTGTGCAAAGTGACCTCTAAGTCTGACCTAGTCCTCTCCTAATCTGGTTCTCTGGGACCCCTCTTCCCTTGGGAAATATCTAACTGCCACCCTCCCCCAGAGGTCTGCATGCTAACATGGGGTACAAAGGGGCAGGGGCAGCATCAAAGGCAGGAAGGGTTAATGGGGTGGGAGATTTCAGGCACCACCCAATGGGAGACCAGCTTGGGCTTCTGCATCCTTTCTTCTGACTTCCAACCACCTGCAGGTCCTTTCTGAGTAAGGAGGACTCAAGAGGGACCATCAAGGCAAAGCTTCTGAGAAGCCAAGCAGTGAAGGGGGTATAGAGACAATTCCTATCTTTTCTAGGTTCTTTCCTGACCCAGGGGGGGGACCTTCTGGAGGATGAAGATAACACAAGACAAGACCTCTGCTTCCATCTAGAACATCAATCAACCACTTCCAGGTCCTGCCGAAGTACCAATCACCCAGGCCTGGCCCCAGGACCGAAAACTTGCACTGCAGAGCTGTTTCCCTCTGCTATTAATTAAGACAGGTACACAGTGACAGATAGAGGCATTAAGTTAGGCAGAAAGAAACATGTCTTCTTCTGGATAAATAACCTTTCAGCCATCTTCAATTCTCTACTGCAGAGAAGCCAGGGCAGAGGAAATAAGAGCTAGATAAGCTCCCCTCAAGTCTGCAGAGGGTTCCCCCTGAAACTAAAGTGGCCTTGCCTGAGGAGTTCTGGGCTCCCAGAGAAAATACTTCCTAACAAATTGTTTTCTGTGCTGGGCTCAGAATGGTGCTGTGAGTCATGGGGAAGCAGGGCTTGCATTGCTGAAGGTGGGTAGGACAGCGACCCCATCACCCAGCGCAGGGAGGATGGCTTCTAGAAGCTTTGTTGAAAGTCAAGCCCTTTAGTGCCTCAAGACAGGGCTTCCTAGGTGCTAAGGCTTCTCTTTCAAATACTAGTGTCTAGAGGTCAACCTCAGCCTCTTCCCTGCCCTGCAACTCACCCACCCCTCCTCAAGCCTCAATACCCATAGCCTTCTGGGAGAAGCCAACTGAAGCCTGGGGACATGTCTAGCCATCACAGCCTCCTTCAGAGAACTTAGCACATCTGTGCATGAGCCTGGAGAGTGGTGTAAGACTTGGTGAGTGATCTTGAGCTGTGTACACTCTCCAGTCAGCTGCACATATGTTACTGTCACTCAAAGACAGCTGGATACACTCATTAAAAGCTATACACAGGTACCCCCATTCACACAGAGTGCAAACATCCCTGCGTACACACCACCATATTCCTTTTCATTTAATCTCTTAGGAAAAACAAAACAAAACAAAAAAGCTGTGGCTTACAGAAGCCATGGAGGGCCATGTGGCCCTCTGTACATAAAGCTAATAATACACTTAAGCTAGCAGAGTTTCTAAAATTAACAGATTGGGTGCAAAGCAGCTGGGAACGCTGACTCAGGCGGGCCTGCCACTTCAGCGAGTTCTACACTCCCCCCAGATCTAGTTCCCTCAATTACAGACCAAATTCAAGACAGTAATTAACAGGAGAATGTTTGCATTTAGTGGTCTTCATAAAACCAAATTACATGAGGCAAAAACACCCATTTCCCTGTACTCTGACTAATTGTCTCAATCTTGAGTTTCCAGATGCCCAAGATCTATCTGGTGCCTAGTCTGGGCTGGGGTCAGACCATTAGAGCATTCTCCCCATAAACACTGTTCTGGACCAGCACACAACTTCTTGGGGGGTGAGGAGGGGCAGCATGATCTACGGGGAAGCAGAAAGGCTCTGTGGTCATCCAACCTATTTTCCATGCTGGCTCCATCATTTACTCCATGACGTTCAAGCTCTTCCAGCTTATCAGCTCAACAGATGCCCAACTAGCAAAGTTGTTGTAAGAGGTAAAGGAACCAATATCAGTATATAGTCTGAGAAATGCCTTATATTGTGAAATAAGTAAACCGCCAGATTTGCATGAAAACAAGCAAAGCTTCTATTGGGAGCAGGACTGGAAGGGAACCTATAATGAACCGGTAGAGACAGTGGCAGAAGGCAGAGGCCACAGTACTCAACTAAATGGACAACAGAACCTATGAACCTGAGCGTCCAGAGGCCCCTGACTCAGGAAATGCACAGTCCCATGAGAGGAGGTGTGGCTAGAGGGCAATTCAGTTAGCATGACTTGGTAGGAAATCATCTCATACAGCCCAAGCTACTAGAAAGGTGGGGAGAAAGGTGAGGCCAGGAGAGTGCTTCTGGATCCACTCGGGCTTTGGGAGCTGCCTTTTGCCTTGTGGACCACCCTTCTGGACTCCTGGCCACCCTTCCAGACTCCTGGCCAGATTGTTGCATAGATCTTTGAAAGCTGGGCTAGGTCAGAGCCAAAAATTGTGTCCAGCACCACGGACAGCACCCATTGTGGCAGCCAGCCCGGCTCTGCTGGGCTAGCCAGGAAAAGTTGGCAGGAGCCTTCCCATAGGCATTCTCTGCTCTCTGGACCCCATTTATTCCCAATACTAGGGGTCAGAGCATCCGAAGGGATTCCCAATGTCCCTGGACTTTTTCACTGGGGAATCCTTGGTAGCTGAAAAAAAGCCTTTATCCACAAAGACTCCAAAATATTGCACATGTAGGAACACCCTGTTTTCCACAAATGACTGATGTCACATAACCTTCACACTAGCATTGTACCTTGAAGCAAAGCATTTGTTCAAGGCCACAAAGCTAACAAAGAACAGAGGCAAGATTCAGAGAGAGAGATTCAGTCTGAGCCCTCTGGGTAATGGGAGACAACCTTTCGGGCACTCAGTGGGGAGGTGGCCCACCAAGGCAAAGCAGCCCCTGTCCCAGAAACAGAAGATGGGGCTGAAAAGAGGTTCACTGGGGACTTCTCTTCCTGATGCTGTGGGCTTCTGAGGTACTCGCAGAATGGAGAAGTAGCGTACTTCTCTGGGTAAAGAACACCCTGGTTACTAGCAACCAGAAAGTTGGACACAGTTGTACCTCAGTAGATGGAAGTAGAAAGAAATAGAAGGAAGGACAGAGGGCCACACAGCGGAACAGTAGCTCTACTGCTGCTCAAATCATTCATGATTCAGTCCCACAATCCAGTGCATGTAATGATGGGAGCAGGTATTATGCCCTGGTAGGAAAGAGATGGACAGCCAGATTCCGACAAGCTGGGCTTGGTGCACACCAGATTAGCAGCGTTGGTCTCTCTAAAACCAGAGGACTTTCCCCTGTCTCAGAGCTCTCTACGCTGGCAGGACAGAGTTCTGGTCAGAACAGCCTGATGTACTCTTAAGGCCCTGGCCCAGGCTCAGCATCGGGACTCCACAGCCACCCTCCCTCACTCCTGGACCTCGTCTCCTATGTGGGCCAGGTGTCCCACCTGGACAGACAGATGGCATCTCAGCAGGACGAGGTGGCTGTCAGGCAAGTCTCATGTGTATAAGGAATGGGGTTGGGCAACAGCCACACAGCCTGCATACTGGTACATGGAATGTGAGAGAAGAAAATTCTCGAGGGAGCCACAGAAAAAGAAGACAGGAAGCTCCTGACTCTAAACCCAAGGATTAGAACAAGGCCCTCTTCTCCCCTGGGCCCTGAGGATAGAAGGGATAGAAAATGGAGGTGATGTGAAGGCGCCAGACAGGGATGGCCCCAGCCTTCCCATCACAGGGCCTCATGCTTGCCTCTGAGTGCATGCGCAGGGGAGCATACGCATGCACGCACGCACGTGTACGCACATTCTTATCTCTGCACCCATTTTGCACTCATGAACAACGTCCACTTTGGGGCATGCATATTTTCTTGCACACTCACTTTGGCACAGATGTTGTCCGCTGGGAATCCTATCCGCTGGCACAGAGCATGTCACTGCTTGGCCATGAAAGCCCTTTTCCTCCTTCCAGACTCAAGTGGAGCTTCCAGGCCCCGGATCCAGTTCTCCCAGAACACAGTGGCTCTGGGAAGCAGGGCTTTTGCTCGGCTGTCGCCGTGTCCCCACGTGCTGACTGCAGCCTATACTTTCTGCCAGGTGAGCAGCGCGCACTGCACCCCATCTTTCCCTGCTCCCGCTGCACAGATGGCTCTGGCTCAGCGCTCCTCGCACCAGACCTGCATCCCACCTGCCCGTGACATGTGTCTACCTGGAGGGCCTGCTGTCCTGCTCCCCTGGAGCTGAGTGGCACACCTGCACCTCAGTTACCCAGACCACTCCTCCGTCTTCTCACTTCCCACCACCCTCACTGCCTCCAGGAAGTTCCCCGGGGTCCCTTGGCTTCCTCTGCTCCTGACTACTGCCCTCCCCTCCTGCATGCCTCCATGCCCTCTGCCTGACCTTCCTGAATCATGATTCTGTCACCCGGACTTTATTATTGCTATTATTATTATTTATTTATTTATTTTTGTGGAACCCGGGATTGAACTCAGGCCCCTGCACTTGCCACGCAAGTGCTTATTCTACTGAGCTATCTCTTCAACCCACTCTGTCACCCTGACTTAATGCTTGTGGAAGACCCTGCTGCAGAAGAAAGCACAAGCTCCTTGCCCTTATTTCCCTTGCCCCTGGCATCCCTTGTTTCTTCGCCCTCACCTCCTCTCAGGAGCCCTGGGCCACCCTCCCAGCCCCATCTCCATCCACACCCCACCTCCTGAAGTCCCTTCCATCATCCGAGGGCCTAGGCTGCCTCCTCTGGCAAGACTCGGCCCCTCCCTTGGATTGGAGCTTTTCTGTTAGCGGATGTCGCATACTGCCTCTTCTATTAGGAAGTACCTCACCCCCTTCAGCCTCCCAACATACTACAGGACAGAGGAGCCAGGAGGCTTCACATCTGAGAAAGGAACAGGAGCTAGCAGAGTGTCCTCCGCTCATAGTCTGTCCCGTGGTTTCCCAGGGTGTAGTAAGGACATGGCCCAAGCTGTCTCCTAAAGACAGTGAGAGGAGGACAGCAGCCAAGCTTTGCTGGGCACTATTTTGCCTCGCACTAATCTGAGTACCTTATATGGATTGTTTTATTCAATCTTCATAGAAACCCTACGAAGTGGGTACTACGGTTATACCCGTTTCACAGCTGAGGAGACCGAGGCACAAGAAGTTGAGACCTTCACTCTATGCAGTGGATCAAGAATTCAAATGCCAACAGCCTAACTCAACTTTCACTTTCTAGCCACTCTATAGAAATAAAAATCTGGCTGCCAGTGTTTATCAGCCCAACTCCATGCCTCCTCCTACTCCTCTCTCTCCCAACTCTCTCCCCTGTGCTGTCTTCTGCCACACCTCATCCTCAACTTCTTTACTCCTTGACCCTCAGCTTCCCTTTAGGGAACCTTAGGACGCCAGTCTCCCACACCGCCATGCCCAAGGTCAGAGCTGAGTCAGCATCCTTCCCTCCCTCCCCGACTGCTGCCACTTCCTGCCTGTGGTGGGCATCGTGTCCTCTCCAGGCCATCCTTCCTGCATCTATCTGCTGCCCTCAGGGACCACAGCCATGCTGACACTGGTCTGCAACCTTCCACTCCGAACCCTGCCATCACCCTCGGTGACTTTTACCCATATCCTTAGTGCCTACAGCCCCTGGCCTCCTGAAGAACAGCACCCCTGCGTGCCCTGCACCCAGCGTCACCTCCAGCTCCCATCTCTGACGTTGCAGGCGAGCACCCCCAATGCCCTCTTCTTCGAGCTGGCACACAGTGGTGCCTCCTCTGTGGAATCAGAGCCAGTCTGCTGACTCCTCTAGTCTCCGAGGGAGGGGGTGGGCCTCCCTCCTCCCATCCCGCCCTCCTTGACACAATGCTCCAGCTCCTGGCCCTCTTTAATACAATGCCCTTCCCTCCCATGGCCCACCTTTTAAACCTAGGTGAAGGCCAACACCAACCCTCCTCACATTTGCACAGGGCCTGTGCAGGAAACAGCCCCAGACCACCTTTAAATCCTGCTCAGCATCTGCAAAGCTCTAAGATCACACATGCCCCTCATAATCACCTTTCCCTCTACAGAGCAAGCAGAAGCCACCAGCGTGTCCCTTCCGCTTTCTGCCTCCAGACTCCTAGAAGGTTGTCTGCCTGTCCATCTCCTGTCCTTCCAGCCACAAGGGAATCAGCCGCTATTCTGCAACTCTCACTCCCTATGAACCCCTCTGCCTCCCCAGGCACCTCACAAGAGACCCCTCTCTCCTCTCTCTTGGTAGTCTTTACCTCTCCGCAGATCCCACCCATCTGTGTTTTCTTCTAAGCTCTAAACACTACAACCAAGGGCAGGACTGTTTGCAGTTGGTGGCAGGCCTGGGGGGAGGTGACACTGCCCCTCCGCAGCCTTCACTCCTTCCCAGCCTCCCCTCACTGACCCAGGGGCTCCCCCCACACACAATAGATGAACTGCTCTCCTCCTCCCACCCCCACTTGGCCACTGGGGCTCTATTTTTAACCCACCTCAAAATCTCTGACTCAGAATCACAGGGCTCCCAGGTAGCTGTTCCCTGGGTTGCCGGAGGCTGCCTCAGACCCGGTTAGGCTGAAAACCAAGGGCATCCATCCAGCGCTCGTCTTCAGGGCGGGTGGTTTGGATTTGGATTTACTTTGTCTTCTAAGTCTTTATGAGTGTCTTCACTGGAGGAATGGACATATTTTTATATTTTTTAAAGGCCCTCCCACAGGGGCCCCTTACCGCTTCCTCTGTTTAGGTCCCTTCTGTCCTGGTCTGGAGTCCCAGGTGCCCCCCCCCCCATTATCCAAGGAAAATCATCTTGGGTACTGTACTGATCTGGGAGAGAAGAGCTGTGGTGCAGGGAGGGCCCCATCTCTGCACCACTGGCCAACCTTACAACAATGCAGAGGCCACTGGCCCAGGACCACACTCTGAGGAGTCAGACCATGGCAGGATGGTGCTGAGGTCTTGGCCTCCCTGGCTGCATGGCCTCGGGTAAATCATTTTGTCTCTCTGAACTTGCTTTTTTCCAGCACAAAATGAGACCATGAATGCTCACACCACAGGATTCTGGGAGAAGTACATGAGGTAGCACTTTCTGAGGTACCATACAGCATATATATGCTCAGTCCGTGCCTGCCGCCATCACTGTGACCACTGAGACGCAGGGCCTGATCTGAGCAGCACTGGGCTGGGGGATGGGCAGGTCCACCCCATTGGAGCCGATGACACAGGCCAGCTGGGGCAACAGGGCCTGTTGGTGGCTAAAGCTTCAAGGAGGAGGCAGGGGCCCAAGTATGAGTGGGTCAGGAAGGACAGACGTCAAGCTCGAGCCCTGAGTTATAGAAAGAGCCCCATGGCGAAGGAGCCGCAGGTATGGTCTTGGTTCTAGTTCTACTTCTGTCTTTACCTTGCTTTGTCACCTTGATCAAGTCGCTGCCTCTCATACCTTCCCTCAGATTCCTCAGCCACTCAGGGCAAGATGGAAGCAGACAGCCCCAAAAGACACACGGACTTCCGCCAGGCCCAGCAGTGCAGAGGCAGGCTGTGGGCAGCTGAGCACGCAGAGGGCTTGCAAAGGAAGAGAAGGCTGCTCAGAGCACTTGGACCCCTCCCCTGTCCTAACACTGGCCTAAAGGAGGACAGGGACATTCTAAAAGTCCTGCTGAGAAGTCAAGGCTTTTCCAGGGGTCCCAGGGCACCTCGAAGTGTGTAGAAGACAAAGGAACCTGAGGAAGGTTGCTGCTGAGGTTGTTGCTGCTCCTTCCCACTGGCACAGCTGTCGCACGCCTGGCCATGGAGATACTCTAAGGGATCAAATCCTGGCTTCCCTGATGGTCCCCAAGCCTATGCACTCGTGCTAGCAGGCACACACGTGCACGTGTATGCACACATGGGCGCACACCCCAATTCACACATTGGGGGCATCTGGTCCATGCCAAAAGGCTCCAGGCTCCAGCATACTGTGTCCCCTCAGGCCAGCAGCCTCCCCACTCTGTACTCCACCTAGCTGACAAGACCATCTGGAGGATACCAGGGAGGGAACCTGCAGTCAGAGGAGTTGTCAGCTCTGCTTACATGAATCAAAGACGTTTCAAGCACCACTCCCTCAGGAAACCTTCTGTTCCACCACTCAGGGGAAGGGAACAGAAATAGAATGTTGTTATGGACTGGTACGGGAGCACCACTCTCAGGAGACCAGGTAGGACCGCTCACCTGCTTACCAGAGGGAGCCACTGGGGTGAAGGAAGAAACAGCAGGGTGTGGGCTGGGGTTGGAGCACAAGACCTGGGGAGGGAGGAGGGATGAGAGGGCAGAGCATCCTAGGCCGGGTGGCTCTGGCCCAGGGCAAGTGTGGAGAGTGGGTAGCTCTAGCCTGCGTCATCCACTTTAGCTGAGATGGGATCTGTCAAGGCATAAGGACCCACCTGGGGACCCAAGGCCCCAACTACATGAAGATGGAGGCATCTCTGCCACCTTCTCTCCAGGAAGCCCAGTCTAACAAGGAGGTTGTGCAAGGGCTGTGTTCCCTGAGGCCAGAATATCAGCTCTGATTCCTAACAACAGTGTGGAGGGAAGGGGAACAGCTCCCCAGAGAGGAATGGTGACCCCCCCCCCAGTGGGCTCACCTATGGCTGAAGAGTCAGGACTGGACCCTGGCTCTGGGGAGCAGCAGCTGACAGAGCAAGGCAAAGAAAGAGGCAGGGAGCCACAGGTTGCTGCCGGCCAGGAGGCCTGAGGAATGGCCCAGCTCCTGCTCCCAGGCGGATGGCAGCAGAAGCACCTGGTGCTCTCCCAAATCTGACCCACACAGCCACCCTGGCAGGCCCAGGAGTCATGACTGCACGTGGTCCGTGGGGCCTCTGCAGTCACAGCTAAAGCCCAACCCCTCTCCAGTCCCATTTTCAGACAGGGAAACAAGGCCCAGAAGGGGAGGCCCAGCCCCTCACCTACAGGTTGTCCCTTCAGTCCCATGCCAGGAAGTTGCATCCGGAGAGCCTCAGCTGCAGGCAGAGCAGCCTCTCTCGCTTCCCCCCAGCTCACTGTGGCCAGTCCTGCTGCCCATCCCCCCAGGGCTCCTTCAACCACAAGAGCCTCGTGTCCCTGCAGTCTCAGGGGTCCACACTCTGGACTCTCCTGAGGCCAGGTCTCAGCCTCCAAGGAGTTAGTCCTTGGGAGTCAGGAAGAGGAACACAATGGAGACCTTCACAGGACAGCATCGTTTCAGCTCCTTTTCATGAGGTCCCAACTGTTACTCGCCAGGGGCCATGATCTACGGACCAGGGGGTGCACACAACAGGCCACACCCATATGATATGACATGCCACACCATTCCTGGGGTGTCTGAGCTGCAAAGCCTCAGCAGGAAGATTCAATAGGGAAAGAATCCCCCTGCTCCAGGACATGGAGTTGTGTAGCTTTAGGATCATGCATGGCTGGCTTCAGCATGGTCCCTGGGAAAAGAGGGAGAGTCTCATTAACTCTCCTGGTTGGCGCCGCTATCCCTGCCCTGCTGGCTCAATTTGCACTAATGGGGTCACGATTACAGGTTCAATACCTATTTGTCCAATTAGCTCTGCTCTCTCTCAGCCTCAGCCTCTGAGCCCTGACCCTGGACACAGAGGAAAGGAGTTTCGTGGGGCCATGCGACAAAACAGGATAAGGGCTGGGGAGTGAATCCCAAGCCAGGGGAGTTCGTGCAGAGAGATGCAGGGCTCCAGGTAGACCAGCCGTGGCTGTACCAGGACGGCCCCATCTGCAGAAATCACACTTTCTCTAAGAGAAGCTAGGGATGTCCATGAGATCGATGCACCTGAGGGGCTCGCCTATCCTTGGGGAAGGGTCTTCCCACAAACTAGGTAGGAGAAGCGCAGACTGGCTGGCCATCCAGCAGCTGGGAATTCACACTAATCATTGACATGAGCTGCTCCATCCACAACCAGAACTGCAGGGTAATTACTTCTGGGCTCCAGGCCACACGCGCAGTGACATTATGGCAGCTGCAGCACCTGCCTTCCCAACCTCATAGGGCAGAAGGGGGAGCCTTGTCCAAGGCCAGGGAAGTGGGGCCAGGGCCGACCAGAGCACCCCTGGGGTGCATGGGCTGATGTGCTCAGGGTGCATCACAGGCTGACCTGGCAGCCGCTCTGAGCCCTGCGAAGAAGGGCAGAGAGAAAGGAGTGCAGATTCAAAGAGCCAGGTCTGAGTGACCTGCCAGCGCCCGCCCAGCTGCGCGAACTGCACCCCCCGCACCCACTTGCAGAAAGGATGCGGAAGGCTCTCTCTTTCCAGTCTCCCTCAGATCGTCTCCTCCAGGAAAGAGCATACTAGTCATGCGTATCAGTCTGTCACTTGTCTACTCCCTCCCAAACCAGACCTGAGACCCTTATAAGGAGCCGAAACTCTACCCTCCCTTTGTCAGGCAGGTAGTGACCCCTTTATTCCCTGTAAGAGATAACAATGATCCTGGAGTGGACCCTATGGTCTCCTGGGGGCATGGCCCCCTTAACTTGCCCTGCTCAAGCCCTGAAAACAATGTATTCCCGGGCTCCATTAGGTATTAACTTCTGAAAGCCTCCTTCACGCAGATAGAACACATCCACCCACATGGGTAAATGCTTAGACAGACACAAAATCATCAGCAGCCAATTATCAGGCCCCCGCAGCTGCCGTGATCAGACCTGGAGGCCCCGCTGCTTGCTCTGCAGTCTGTGGTGGCCCTGAGCTGGGGTGTGGCGGGGTGGGGTGGAGGAGTCCCTCCATCGAGTGGGAACGCCTCGCCCCACATGCCCAGCCCTGAGTACAGCTCTGCAGGCGCTGCCCAGCTGGGTACACCAGACACCAGCCCCAACAGTGACATTGCAGAGTGGGGCGGGAGTGGTCACGTGTGAGATTTGGTGGCTCCAGCATCGTGGCAGCCGTGGCACTGTTGTTTATTTATAATTTGTACTTTACCTCCCAGAGAGGACCAGAGGCCACTGGCTCAGATGCTAGGAGCCTAGGGAGCACAGGCCCTTGGGGAAAGCAGTGGGGCTTCCTAGAGGGGAAAAGGGAGCCAGTAGGGGATGAACAATATGACCTCCCTGCCCTAAGCCTTGGGGCCTCCAGGATGGTGCCAAGACCCACTCAAAGGTTTTGTTCCAGGACTCTAATTCCTGACTCTGGACCAAGCTCTAACCTTAGTTATGACTGATGACTGATCTCTTATCCTGGCCAAAAATTGATCTTTGGTCCTCGTCACAGACTAAGCCCCGCTTCTGGTGAGAGTCTCAGCCCAGATGTGGCCTCAGACTCAGTCTGGATCCTGGCTACACACTGAGCCCCAATCTTCTTCAGAGGCTAAGCTCTGACCCCGAGCACAAAGTCAGCCCAGATGCTGGTCGCATGCCACATCCTAATTCACAATCTGATTCCACATCCTCATTTCTCTGGAGGATGTAATGAACAGACCACGTGACAACTATGTCTCTGCTGGACAGAACACAGACACCACAGCTACTTGTTCCTCTCCATGCTGTCCTCCAGTCATCCCCATTCAGGAACGGGGGCACCCAGTGGTCTTCACAGCACTCAGGTCCTTTAAGGTCCTGCAGTGACTGCTGGGGCAGGCTTTGGTGGCAAGCCGCAGCCACAGGATCCCCATCGGCGAATGCAGAAAACCTTCCTTCTCGAGGGAGTCATGGGCCTCCTTGATTTTTCTGGCCATACTGAAGATCAAACTCTAGACCTTGCATATGCTAAGCACCTGCTCTACTGCTGAGCTACATGCCCAGCCCAATTACAATGAGACCCTAAAAATACTATCACCTCAGAAAAGGCAGAGGTGACAAGAAGCGCCAAGTGACAAAGCTATTCAAGAAAAGCCTGCCCCGAAAACTCTCTGCTTAGGAGGCTGTGGATGGACCCAAGCAGACAGACATTACATAACCCACTGGGTTCTTGGTTTCTCTTTGATAAGGACTTCCTCTGAGACTTTGGGCCATTCCCTTCCTCTCTGTGTTCTGTCCCCACCAACACACGAAATACCTCAAGCCCACGGTTGCCAAAGCCTCTCCAGATGTGGAGTTCTGCGACCTGATAGATTTGGTATGCCTGCTCTTCACGGCCCCTCCTCAGTGGCTTCGTTCTGCAACTAGTCTCTTGAACTACTTGCTAACTGATTTTCTTTAAAGAAAGAAGAGGAGGAGGAATAGAAAGAGGAGGGAAAGAGAGAGGGAGGGAAAAGGAGAGTGGGACAAGCCTGAGCTCAGGGTCCCATACACCAGGGTCAAATTCTGGTTCTAGGATATCAGAGTGGTATGATTTGGGGCAAATCTCTCCCCCAACCCCATCAGAGCAAGACCTGAAGATTGAGAAGAATAAAATCATTCTGGATCCATGAAGAAGAGCAGGTGTAGTAAGGACTGTAGAGTTCCCAGCACAGCCTGGTGTGTGGTAGGTTTCAAAGATGGTGGTTATTGGTCTGGGAAACTACCCAGTTTTTGTCTTTTGATTTCAGTCAAGGGTGCTAAACTGAGAAGCCTAGAGGGTTCAGGTAACAATGTTGCATGGAACATGGCTGGGTATAAGACAGACATCTTCAGGACAGCTATGGTCTACGGGCAAACTGACCAGCAAAGCCAGCTGAAAGGACATCTTCTATTGCCTTCAATCTCCCAGTTACAGCCAGAGCCACAGTTTCCAGATTTTTTCTGACAAACCCTAAACCCATAACTTTATATTCACTGGTTTCTCTCAATTTGAAAACACTGGCCCATCTGATAACATGCTATGCAGGCCACATGGCACATGTAGGGGCTGCATTTGGTCCTCAGGATGCTGCTTGCAAGCTCTGATCTGAGTACTTCTCAGTCTTAAATTGAATGCCTTCGGTGACGCGGGACTCACTACCTCTCTGCTGTCTGCCATGGGTGGTGCTAATGGAAGACAGTCTCCAAGTAGCTTCCTGGCCCTCAGGACCACAGATTCCTAGGGCCCTGGCAATGCTCTTTCAGGAAAGAGACCTGGCTGGCAGAGAACATCCTCTCCAAAGCCAAGACAATGCCCCTGGCCTCCCATGGCACTGTCCGGCTGGGAAGTGAGGATTCCCCAGTAACCCCTGGGCCTGACAACTGCTTGGCTGGCCTCAGTGACCCTTTGATTCATAAGCAACTGCCAGGAGCAGCTTTGTAAGAGCCTTTGAGCCAAGCCAGAGCCATTGCCTCCTGGTTATATGACAAGCCCCCAGGGAACCAGGCTGGGACTTCTCTGAGTGAATCCCTCTGGGTGGCCAGGATTGTGGCAGGCACGAGGGCCACTTGGGCTGTATGCCACCTGTCAGTGCCATCATCTGGATGGAGCCTTGTGCCTTCCAAAGTGGGAGGGGTAGAGAAAAATGACAGGCAAACCAGCCCACAAGGGAGGTTGGTGGCAGGGCCTAGAGAAGGAGAGGGCACACGGTACTGGGGCAAAACCCCTGCTCACAGAGCTGTGGCTGCTGCTGCTTGAGAGGCTTGTCAGCCTCCAGCTGGCCACTGCCAGAACCGGCTCACACTGCTCTTGGCCCTGCCATGCCACCCCTGGGCACTCTCACTGCGAACATCTGCTCCCTCCCGGAAATCGCACTGCTGCACAGCAGTTGCTGGGCGCCCTCCCTCTCTCTCCTCCAGCCTTCAGATGGGAGGAACTAGCGAGCCAAGAGGCATGAGCAGGGAGGGGTTCTCTGGTGGCCCAGCCACCGCTGCTCAGCCCCAACCCAGAAGCAGCGTCCAGGGTCAGCGGGCTCCAAGCAAGTGCGTGGCAAGGAGGAGGACGAGGAATCTGACACCCTAAGTTTGCCTGCATACTTCTATGGTTGGCTTCACCCAGTCGCCAGCATTTGTGCCCAGCCAGGGCTTGGTGTGAGAGGCCCAGTGCTCGGGCAAAGGAGATAAGACAGGCTACGGTCTTGGGGGCGTCAAGCCAGGACTGAGCACACATGCTCTGTACTTTGAGCCTGGTCCTGGTTATGGCAGCACAGTTAGAGGGGCAACAGCACTTGGGGGCTCATGCCATGTGCAGAAGTCCAGATCCTAGCCCAGAGCTACTGAATCATGACCTGTATTTTGACAAGCTCCTTGGATAAGCTGAATGGCATTACAGCGAGAGGCTGCATTATAACGAGCACAGAGCTCATCCAAATGCCACAAGGTGTCCAAGAAGGACAGAGAGATGGTACCTGAATGACCCAAGAAGGCGTCACAGAAGACCCAAGAATGTGGGGCCCTAAAGCAGGGGAGAGATGGGCAGAGGGACAGGTGGCAGCACCAGTCAAAGCTCAGTAGTCACTTGACAGTGTGAAAGGCTTGTGGTTCTCAGCCCTCAGGAGGGCAAAGAGGGCAGGCTGGGGAGAAGGCAGTCCCCAGCCTTGCTATGTGGCCACCAAACCAAGGAGACCTGGAACGCAGGCCTCTACCCATGCCATGTGGCCGCAGGTCCTGTCATCTGCCCGGATGCCTTCTGTGTGACAGCCCCCGAGAGTGCTACATCTGAGTTCTGTCAACCCAGCCCCGTGAGGTTGGGGCGCACTTCGCACTGGAGACCTACTGCCCCTTCCCCATGCCCACTACCAGCACCGGCCAGGCCTTTTACCTCAGAATTCCCCTCTGTACCACGGTACCCAACTCTCCTTGGTGCGCAGGAAGGCCTGCTTTCTACACCACCAGCAGTAATGTTTCAGGGCAACAGCTCCCAGGAAGTCTGAAAATGGTCCCCAAACCTATTTGTTTCTTCTCCAGGCATCTAGCTCTGACCTTTGGTTTCATTTCCATGCTGCCAGCCATGGGTGGCCCAAGCTCCAGATACTGGGGGGCCATAACCACTGGGGAAGGATAGCACCTACTTCCTTCCTATCAGAACCAGACCATTTTGGGGGATGGCCCACGGTGGGGTTCCCAAATTCAGCCCCTGGATGGTTCTCAGTTTAAGGGAGCTGCAGACAGTGCACAGTGAGAGCCACAGTATGTGTATGTTTATTCATTTATTTTTTGGATGCAGACTCCACAGTTTCCAGGATGTTCTCAGTGAGGTCTCTGACCCCAAGCAGGTTCAAAATCCCAGGTCAAAGCAAAAAAGAGAGGCCTTGTGATTGACCCAGGTGCGGGCACAGAAGCATCCCTGAGCTTTTGGTAGTGATGGTCACAGAGTGTTCATTGTTGTACAATTTGTGTCTGACATAGACTAGGCTACAGCCTTCCCAAGGTGGTTCAAGGAACGCTGCTATGCTAAACAGGGTCCCATAGCAGACAGGGCTGAGAGCTGACGGGAGGTGAGAAATGGCAATGACTAGGTGCAGGGACCAGCAGGTGCACCAGGAAGTCGGCCCAGGCAATCAAGGACCTACTAGATCTAGACTGGTATCAGAGCCCAGCTGTACCCACCCCAGTGAAATGAAGCTTTAAGAGCTGCCATCCTTCCCTTCCACACAGCCCTGGGAGGCTCAGGCCAAGAGATGGTAGGGAAGAGGGGTGGAAGGGCCACACGTCCACCTGCCTCCATGCGCAAGGCTGAGCTGGTGCCTGGGTCCCCCAGTGGACCCAGACATTCCATCTACAGCCTGCCCTGCCAGCTTCGTGTCCGCCCACACAGCCCCATGACACCTGCTTGGACACCTACGTTCGCGTGGCTGGGTTGACTCCCTGAGCCTGGCACTGGAAAGGCTGACCAGCTTCTGAGAACAAAGCCAGCTATGACTTTCTTTGTGGTCCCCACTCCCTCCATCTTCCCTTTTAGAAAACCCAGAGTGACTAGATACTATGCTCTATTCTCTCAGGCTCTCCTCACCAAGCCTTGGCACATGGCTCCTGTGGAAGGGAAGGCCCATGGGAGGCCAAGAACCCAGCTGGTGCTGAGCATGGCCTGGGAAGCAGTGTAAAGGGAGACAGCCACAAGTGACCTCTCGTCTTCACAAACCATAAAGATGAGTTCCAAAAGGTAAATTGGGAGCTGGAGGGCAGGGGAGGCCACACAGGCCCATATAGACTGGAGGAGCCATGCGGGAATGAGGGCATGGCCTGGAGGAGTGAGTGGTACAGTGACATGAAGCAGAATCTGCCAAGGAAAGCCTGTCATCATCAGGTCCTGGTTACTTTAGGACCCCCCAGCCCCCAGATAAGCGCAGCCCTGGAAAAGTCACCCAGCCTTCCTCTCCCTGGGGAAAGGAAAGGCTGAAAGCAGACCATCACAGCCAGCCCTAAACTCCAAATCACACACTCTATCTATCATGGTTTGCTGGTGATTCTTTATTAAACCAATTCTGCTGGATCAATGCTTCCTGCCCGTCAAAATGATGAATAAATCCTGAACTAGCCTGGGCAGTGTTTGCAGAGGCTCTGGTGGAACTGGAGGTAGAAAATGATCGCTGGCTACACAGAGAGGCCAAGGCCAGGGGCTGAATCTCTAGAGAGCAAAGCTTGGAGGGCATATGTATTAGAAGGGGTGGAGTGGTGGGCTTTCTCAGCTTAGCAGACCCAGCGGGAGCCATGCCTCTTCAGCCTTCTGGAGATGAAACTAGTTCTTTCGGCCCACAGGCATGACCACCACCGCTCCAAAACCACACACTTATGCGTAAGTGCACACAGGCGCGCGCGCGCACACAGATGTCTTCTTTGGATTTCTCTCTTTCCTGCCAGACCCAGCATCAGACAGCGACTAGGGTGTGTGTGAGGGATGTGCACTTCCAGCCACCCATCCCTGCTGCTTGTTGCACAAACCCAAATCCAAAACCATGCGGACCGTTTTCCCCGCTGTCCATTTATTGGTGCTGCGGCATCCACACTCTCCCCACCCCTACCACCCTCTCCCAAGGCCAGGACCCAGGCAGCCTACAGTGAGTGGGCACTGGGAGAGGCTCTGCACAGGGGCACCACACACAGACAGACCAGGGGGGCTGAGGTAAGACCAGGAAGGTGGCAGCTCCCAGGGCAGAAACCAACCCTGTCCTGGCTCCTCACTGTTGCAGGCAAGGAAAGGTGGGAGGCCAAGGCCCAGGGCCCCAGAATGTCCTCCAGCACGGATTGCTGTTCATGGAGTCTGGGCATGCCTGGGGTTGGCACTGGGCTTGGTCACAAGAATCCCTGGATAGAAGTGTTCTTATCACAGGGCTGGAGCAGGGGTGGAGGGAGAGCAGAGGAGTATGCTCAGTAATCTCAAGTGGCTGGTACTGGAATGGCCCATCACCACCACTGAAGAGTTCAGCAGGAGGAGGAGGTGCCCAGGACACTCAGGCTGGAGGAGACAGGGTGCCTGTCCACTCTTCCCATGCTCAGCCTGGGATCTTCAAGTCCCAGCCCTGGCTAGGGAGAGTTCCCTCTTCAGTAACCTGGACCTGGGAGCCCAGCTGCTGTTAGAGAGGAGGAACCCACTTCAGCCCACACAGTTGACAGCTGCGGCTCTGTGAAGCCTCTCTTTGGCCTCCTTGCTGCCATCGGGGACACCTGGATCTTAGGGTTAGAGATATCAGTTCCTTGAAAGGAAGCGGGGGGGAGGGAAAGAAGGGGCCTCTATTCACCTCCTATTTTAAGCCCTTGAGTGCTGTCTGACTGGTCATTCCCAGCCAGAGCAATCTCTCATTGGATGGAAAATGGT
The DNA here is from genome assembly GCA_004027025.1 of Myocastor coypus. NCBI lineage: Eukaryota > Metazoa > Chordata > Mammalia > Rodentia > Myocastoridae > Myocastor > Myocastor coypus. The sequence goes on along the minus strand of PVJA010001497.1, from coordinate 36,571 downwards.
TTTGCTCTCATTACAAATCCAGCTTCCCTGGAGTTTGCAAAGAGGGCTCTGGGCTGGCACCATGTTCACTTGCATAGGCAGGCCAAGGAGGCAAATAGGGGGCAGGGCCAGAGAGGGAGAGTGAGGCTCCCAGTTGTAAAAAGTGACTGCTTCCCAGGCCTTCCTCTCAGCCCTGTGTGGCAGGGATACCCAGAGGGACACTGGGGGACCTCAGGACCTTGCCTTGGGTAGGAGTATCCGTGTCCCCACTCCAGGGGCAACCACTGATTCACTCCTACACAGCTATGTGTACAGCCTCAGGGTGGCATCGCTGCTCAGTGGCATCTGACTTTAGTGATGCAGGAGGGGGCAGGGTCCCTCTCCCTGACTGACAGTCACACCTTTTGTCTTCAGACCCACAACAGACCCTCAAGAGACCCAGTAGCTGCAGGAACTTGGGCCACTGGGATGGGAATGAGATCCTGCATTGAGCTTGAGCTCACAGGATAGCCGGCACACCAGGCAGGACACCAGGCATCTTTGCTGACCACTGTGAGCAAGGTCATTCTCCCCTGCTGGTCCTGGTCTGGAAGCCAGCTGCCCAGGGAGTCTCCTGCTGGTCTACTACTTAGCATGAGGGGCCCAGCCCAGGGTTAGCAGCACCAAGGCCCCAGGCAGCCCTTCGGGTGCCTGGCTGCAGCTTCCCAGGGTGCTGGTGTTGAAGGCTATTAATTTCTGCAGTCAGCGCCCAAGAAACCAGCCCAGCTACTGAGAGGTGCGCCTCTTTTCTGGCCCTGCCCTGCAGGTTGGCTGACTTAAGCGGCCTCTGGGATGGCCACCTTGATTCTGCAGCCCTTAGGGGGAGGTGGAACGTTGTGGCTCCAGGCGGCAGGGAAGGCTAGGCCAGGCTCAGAACACCTTTTCAGTCTGACTCTAAATGTGGCCCAAACCGCAGAGGGAAGCCAGAACACAGGAAAGTTCCTATTGCGGTGCAGGAGGAAGTCTGGGGGTATCTCAGAATCCAGAGGCACCCAGCTTCTCTTGGAGCTCTCCGTGAAAGAAGGAAAGTTTAACTCGGGCCGGGAGGCAGGGCCGAGAGGAGCGTGCCTGCCACCAAACAAGGCATCCACAGGATCCCCACGGGCCTCTTACCTGAAGTCGCTGTAAGGGTGGATAATCCAGAAACCGGCGGACTTCACCCTCTCCTGCTCGCGCTCAACTGCTTTCTGGCTGCCGAACATCCTCAGGGAGAATTTGTTGACCCCGGGCTGGAGCATGGCCCCGAACTGTCGCTGCATGAAGCCGGCCTGGCCCAGGCGCACCTCGGCCTCCGGAAGGATCTGGTCACTGGCGGCCGCGCCTCCCTCCACTTTAATCGCGGTGTCCGCCGCGGGCTGCTCGCGGGAGGCCGAGGCTGGGCGCTGGGCGGGTGGTGGGGAGGCTGCGGGCTGCACCGCGGAGCCCGGGCGCTCGGGTTCGGCCGCCAGGCCAGGGGGCGTCCTGTCCTCACCGGGGGACGCGTCACCCTCGGCGATGAGCCTCCGCTCCTCAGCGGAGTCATGCAGGTGCCCGTGGCTGCCTCCGCCCCCCGCGCCGCTGCCGCCCCGACTGCCCAGAGAGGCCAGGCTTCCGCGGAAGCGCCTGCAGTCGCCGTTCGTGCTGGACTTGGCCGCGCTGCGGGCCGGAGCGTCGTTGTCAGCTGCCCCGAGGGCCGCGCCCCGGGGCTCCGCGGCCGCCGAGGGCGAGGGCGAGGGCGAGGGCGAGGGCGAGGGCGAGGGCAGCGGCCGCAGCCGGATGCTCCTGCGGCGCGGGTCCTGACGACCCCCGGCTCCCTCGTCCTCCGCGTCCTCCTCCTCGTCCATGATCCACGCCTTGGCCCCCACCTGCTGCGGGAGGCTGTAGAGCCGCTTGCGCATGGACGGCGGCAGCTTGTCCATGGTGCCCGCGGCCGGGCCGGGGCCACTCCGCCCGCCCGTGGGTTCGCGTCCTCGGCCGCTCGCGGGCCGCTCAAGAGCCCATGCTCGCGCGCTCCGTTCGCCGCGCTGCGCCTTCTCCGGGCCGGCCGGGCGCGGGGACCCCGCACTCCCCCCGCGCGCTCCCCCCGCGATCGGGGCGCGGCGCGGCCCGGCTCCAGGCGCCCCGCCCCCGCGGGAACAATGGGCGCTGCGGCCGCGGCGTGGGCTCCTTTCCGCGTGCGGGGCGCACGGCGCGCGTGTCCCTGCTCGTCCCGCGGCGACCAGGCTGTCAGCGCGCCTCGCTGCCCCGCGGTGCCCGCCGGCTGGGCCCGGGGCTCCCGCCGCAGCGGAGCGGAGCCGGAGCCAGCGGCCCGCCGGGCTTACATCAGCGGCCGCCTCCCCCGGAGCGCCCTCCGGCCGCACCCGGACTCCCGCGCCCCGGAATATTCATGAAGCCGCCGCGGCTCGCGGGTTGCCATAGGAGCGGCTCTCAGGCCGGGCCTGCCTACCTGGGCTTCTTAAAGGGGCAGCCGCGAGGGCCGGGGGGCCGCGAGGGGGCCAGGGAGGCGGGGGCCGGGGGGCGGGCCCGGCCTGGGGCGCAGGGTGGACTCTAGTCAGACCTTGGGGACCGAGGTGGATTTCAGCCTCACGCCTGCGCCCTCAAATAGCCTTTCCTGACCCAGGGCTGGGGACGCCCCTAAGCCCCGGGCTTCGGCCTGGGTGGCGGATTCCCCACCATCAGATGGGGGGCGGGTCCCCGGCTCCCGCTCCGAACTCCCGGTTTCAGCGTCTGCGCCGCTCTGTTCCTCCCCGCCCGGGTCCCCAGTCCTCTGGGAGGCGTGGCACGCGTGGATGCGGAGCGGTGCGTTCCCGCAACGCGCCTGGAGAGGGGGTTTCCGGGAAACGAGCTGCGCCGGGGCGGCTCCCAGGGTTTTCCCAGGGCTCGGGCGGGGGGCGATCCCTGAGCTGGTCTTTCCCGGGCGAGGAGGGTGTGGGGGACGCTCGCGGGGCTCTCACAGAACACGCGGGGGACCCAGCCCTTCGAGGTAAGACTTCTAGGAAATGCGCTAGCAGCAGACAGCGACAAGGGATGCCAGCGCCCGGTCCCCCCACGCACGGCTTACTGGATGCATCCAGTCTGAAGTGGGGTTCCCAGAGGAGCGGTCTGCAACCCAGAACCAGCATGCCGACAGGCGCCTCTGGGACCGGGCACTCTGAGCTGGCTTTGGACATCTTTCTTCTCCCTATGAACCAGTACCGTGGAGACACCTCTGTAGACCCGCGATAGAGGGGTTCTGCTCGACTCAGTGGCTGAACTGCCCCCATAGGTCCTCTGCCCCCTCTCCAGGCCAACCGGGTGTCTTCTCTACCCCTATGAGGGATCCAGGCTGAAGGACAAAGCCCACCTGCTTAGCCTGGGTTATCTGTGTTTTCTCCAGTACCCTGAGACAGCCGACCCCCCCCCCCCAGATGAGCTCTAAAGTGGGCTCAGGGAAAGAGAAGGGGCCTCTGAAGGAAGAGGGTGGACAGGGGAAGTTGGAGTCTGGGTTCACTGCTGACTTGAATTCTCAGCCACGCAAGGCAGCGAGGGAGACAAAAAGGTCCCGAACTCTGAAGAACAGCATGAAGTTTTTCTTCGAATAATTTTAAAATTTGAATTCTTAGCCTCATGTGAGCGCTTCCCCCATTCTCCATCTGAAGCAGGAATCCCGGAGGTAGGACACAGGGATGGCCCTGTGAGCCTGGCAGGGGCTGTTCTGATCTGTCACCAGACCACAGGACCTGGGGTGGGGGAGGGAATCACTTGGGTGGTGACATCACCAGTGGCTGGCATTTCTACTTTTGAGCAGCTCTGGGCTGACAGTTCTCTGTACAGATGCGGAGAGGCCTAATCGGTGAGTGTCCTTGGTTCTCCTTGAGAAGGAACATTCTTAACTGGCTGTGAGCCCACCTGCCCTGGTGTGCCAGCCCCCCCCCACCCCCCCACCACCTCCCTCAGTTTACTTCCTCAGGCTTCTTTGTCCTAACCCAGGTTCAGGCAGGTGGCTCACACAGGCCTCCCAGCTACCCATGGTCTGACATCTTCTCCTGAGAAACCCTTTCCTGAGCACCCAAATTTTCATCATGTCCCCTTTTGACTTCCCATGACCCGTGAGCTCCCAGCATCCCGATCTCTGATGAAGGTGTAGTCTGTGAGCTCCCTGAGGACAGAGCAAGTCTGACTCATGGCAGGGACTTCAGCAGCAATACAAGGGTGGACAGAGAGCAGATCAGGAAGTGTCAATTCTACCAGTGAGTAAGGGATGTGGAAGACAGCTAGTGGGGAGAAAGAGGCTGGGGAAAGATAACCAAGATTCTGATTCTGTGGCCACCAGCTGGCTAGTCAGGGCCTCCCAGTCCTTCCCCTCTGGCGTCCCACTGAGCCTCCTTTTGCCATCATCTAGAACCAACTTCTGCTACAGAAACATCCATTTGGTAAGTCAGGTCCATAGGACCACTGTTGAGGTCAGGCCGTTCCCATCTCTCTCCTGTAAAATGCTGATGGAGACTATCAGGTGCCAGCAGTCTGGGAGACAGGAGAGAAGGTGTCCCGATGTTGCCCTTGGTAGGCTTCACTAGGTGAGGAGGGCACACTCACACTCAGGACTAGAGGATAAAACTAGTGACAGGAAAGAACTAACGCGCACCATGCATGGAAGATTTAAGAAGAAAGACTTCACTGAGCTTTGGGTATTCGGGAGGGCTTCCCGGAGGAGGAGGAGGAGGTCACACCTGGTGAAAGACATAGATCCAGCACTAAAGGGTTTACACCTGATTTGTTCAATCACAAGAAATGGACATTTTGATGTGCCCAGTAAGGTTGCATTTTGGCTATTTCACATGGCTGCACTTAACATTCTTACTCCCATTTGTAAACAAGAGAACTCAGCACAGAGAGGTTAGGGAACTTGCCAAATTCTCTGCAGCAAACAAATGGTGGAGCTGGGATTCCAACCAAGGGCTCCTCAGTTCAGGCTCTGCCCTACCACTGAGCTGGCCCCCATGTGTGGGGAAGGGTGGGCACAGGTACAGGGAGGGAGGATGAAGAGAGACCCGAGCCCCTACATTTTTGTCTTCCATTAAGGGACCCCAGGCACTTTCTTCTAACACATCTGCCAGGAACTGGGGACTTTGGCGAGGGGAAGACACTAGCTTGGTTCAACACCAGGGGGACCCAGGAAGTGGGCGGGAGGCCTGGGCATCCCCAGAATGCAGAGCTAGAGGAGGTCCATGCCAGAGAGAAAAGGGGACTGGGGAGGGTGTGCTGCCCCCCATAAAGAGAGCAAATAGGAGTGGGTCTGGGAGACCTGAGTAGGGATGGGAATGTGGCTGGTGGTGTATCAGCCTCAAGCCTTATTTGGTGGGGACCTAGATAGCCAGAGGGGGATGGAAAATTCCAGAAGTTTATTTGCTTATGGCCAAGGACATTATTCTTTCTTGGGGAGGCAGCTCCAGGACAGTGCAGGCTCACACACCCTGCAGTGTCAAGATCTTGGCCAGTTCTGCTTGAGATGAAACACGCACACACGCTCACCAAGCGTAGGGCATTTTAGTGTCAGGTTGCCAACTGTCCCTTTCTTAGAAGGCTGTCTTTATTCTAAGATCATATCCTTGCCACATTTTTGGTATTCAAATGCCCTTTTGTGAAATCCTGGTGCTGGGAGAATTTTATTTTTCTGCCCTCAGCCAAAGAAGAATTTGGCATCAGGTTCTGTGTTTGTTCCCAAAAATCGTTTTCGAAGTATTATTGGTCCGTGAGGTCCAAAAGCCTGGGAAACCCAGCCGTAAACAAGGGAGCATGATGCTGGAAAATGGAAGTGATGGAGCTGAATTCTTCTCTGTTGCTTGTGGCATGTGTATGCGTCTCAGTTTTCCTCATGTGTAAAATGGGCTTGACAACAGCTTTGGAGCTGTCAAGAAGATGGCTCACACTCACCATACCCTTTTGTGTGTAGTACATTTGCAGTAAGCATCAAGTGAGGAGATGCTGGCATGAAACTTGTATTTGCCAAGTTCATGCTTGGGTTGTGGAATCCAGTTCTGGTCATAGATTCATTTTAACATTGGAGCTCAAGTGAAGTCAAGGTCTTGTTATACAAGAGGCTTCTGCCCAGCCCCCAGCCCCGGCTGGGCCTCCAAGACCCAAGCCTTCTCCCAGGCCCCACGGGCGGCTCTGCTCAGGACCCCTGACAAGGCTGTGAGGGCTGGGGATGCGCACCCGGGTCCAGCTGCGCCTTTTGGTTGAGTGTAGACAGGGCCCGGCCCAGCATACTCTCTGCTCTGCTCCCTGGTAGCTGTGTTATGCAGGACTGAACAGGGGTGGGGGGCAGATAGACATCCCACTGGCTGTCCCAGGCTGGAGAAAGGATGCTGGCCTCAACAGCATCCCCTCAGCTTCCCTGCACCAGTGCTTCCTGGCAAGGAAAAGGCGCCCATGATGCAAGCGAGATGGTCCGAGCCGTCAGGTACTCAGCCCATACATGATGGTGGCTGAGAAGGCCTCGGGGCACCCTGGCTGGTGGAAGCAACAGAAAGCTACTTGGAGGCTTTGGAAGGGAGGGTCGTGTGGTTGAGCTTTCCTTCATGGTCCAGTGAAGGTCAGAGAAAGGCTCTTGGGAAGATGCTCCTGGTGGGCTTCCTGGTGGAGGTGGAAAGAAGGTACATCTCTGGCAGTTCTGCTCTGTGTCTGTTACAGGAGAAACAGTGGATGGAGCAGCTTGGAGTAGGAAGGCTTGGGACTTTCTCTTGGCAGTGTTAGCCAGGGCAGAACTGGGGGTCCCTTGAGCTGTGCCAGGAGGAAGCCTGCTGTCTCTACAGAAGGTCGTTGTCAGGTTCTTTCGATCTCATCCAGCACCCTTGGCCCTGACTCTGGCTCTAAAGCACTGTGAGCTCACGTGTCTACCCGCCCCTGATCATGTTAAGCCCACAGCCAACAAGAAGGCCCTGCAGGTCCCACTTCCTGTCGGGTCTCTATCTGTTTTCTTTCCAGTGCTGCCCGGCCTCTCTGGGATCCGGGCGCTGGAGCTCACAGCCATCCTGGGCTCCAGCCTCAGCCTCTTCCAGGCCCTCACCTGTGAGTGCCTGCAACCTGCCCAGGGCCCTTCCATCCCCAGGCCAGCACTGGGTCTGGTGATGCTGTCCCAAGCTCCCCTAGCCCACACACCCAGCAGCTCCCTGCGGCCCCATCCCCACCCCTCGCCCCAGGATGGCTGGGGAAGGACGTGCTGACAGCTCAGCCAGGCCTGGACTGTGTCTCTGTGTCCTGCCAGGGCTCCAGGACGTCTGGGCCACCTGGTCCCGGAGCCAGGCTAGAGAGGGAGGCACTGGGAGGGGAGGCTCCCGGGGTGCCGGCTGAGCAGAGCTGCCAAGAAGTAAGTGCCAGAGATTGCTCTGGCCTGAGTCTGGAATTCCCCACTTGTCAGGGCTGAAGTGGGCTCATAGTCCCCAGGGAGAGGGTGGGGTAGAAGGCAGAGGGGTGACCACAGCTGAGGATATCAGGTGGCCCAGGGACTGCAAGGTAACCCAGGGGGCCTGGCTCCATCCTCACCCTGGTAGGCCAGCTCATTCTCCCGCCCTCTTCCCTGCTACTGCCTCTGCCACCTCCCACCCTGACTTCTTCACGTTTACCTTTGCCCCCAACTTCACATGAGCCCTTTCATTTATCTAGCAAGTGTGCCATTTTATGACCCTGGGCAGGCCAGTCCCAATCCCCAGCCACCAGGATGTTGCCAGAATGAGACAACTTCCAGAAGCCATGGTGGAAGAAGAAAGGGACACGTGTGTGATGGGGACATGTCTCATGAGGTGGAGGAGGCAGTGTGAGGAGTAGGGATGGGGGAGGCAGGGTAGGTCTCGTAAGAACGCGAGGACGCCCAGCACGATGGCACACGCCTGTCATTCCTGCTCTCTGGGAGGCTGAGGCAAGAGGACTGAAAGTGTGAGCTCAGCCTGGGCAACTTAGTGACTTAGCAAGACCCTGTTTTTAAAATAAAAAGACTGGGGATGTATAGTGCAATGTTCAGGCCCTGGCTTCAACGTCTAGTGGCCCCTTGTCACAAAAAGAAGGCAGTGTGATTGGAGAAGCAGAGGCAGAAAGGTGGACGGAAGAACTGGCGACACAGTGTGGGACGAGTGAGGCCACGGGGAACCCACGGGCAGGGCTGTGTGAGCAGGCTGGGGCCACAGCCACGGGGACACAGTGGTGGTTGGTTCCAGAGCAGTGGGACTGACCCAGATGACTTAAGAGAGGCCAGGACTTCGGGGCAGACCATTGGGTGGTGCCCAGGACCCTGCCCCGTATGCAGCTCTGCAATGAGTAAACTGGAAAGAGGAGGCTGCAGTCTCCATGCTGGAAGCCCTGGTGGGCCCAGGAGGGGGAAGTTCTGCCTGAGGGAGAAGTTCTCCCACAGAGGGAGCAACACTGTCCACCATTCTGCTCCCAGCTCCTGTTCCCTTCAAGCCCTGAGTGGCACGATAACCTGCTATTACTGAGCCACTTCTGTAGGGACAGAGTTGTGCCTCAGAGGCTGCGACAGGGGCTGTGAGGCAGTGACAGGCTGTGACAGAGACTATGCTAGAGACAGTTGTGACAAGCACACTGTGACAGACTGTGACCTGGTTCTGTGACAAAAGCTCAGATAGGAGCTGGGGCAGAGGCTGTGTGATGCAGTAGGAAAGGCTATGACAGGGACAGTAATGGAGGTGGTAACAGACAGTGTGACAGAGGCTGTTCTAGAGGCTGTTAAGGACTGTGACAAAGCCTGTGGCAGACTGTAATGGAGACTGTGACAGAGGCTGTGACAGGGACAGATAGTCTGTGACCGTGTTTGTGACATGTGCTAGAGACAGTGACATCAGTTATGACTAGAACTGTAACATGCTATGTTAGGGGTGTACTATGGCTCTGTGACATAGGCTCTGGCAGAGGCTGTGACAGAGGCTGGGATAGGGAGTGGCAGAGCCTGTGACGGGGCTGTGACAAAAGCAGTGAGTGAGCGTGCGATAGGGCCGTGATGGGGGCTGTGAAAGACACTGACAGGGGCTGTGACGGGGACTATGACAAGGGTTGCGATGGGTTGTGGCAGGGTCTCTGCCAAGGGCTATGATGAGCTGTGACAGGGCTGTGATAAAGGCTGTGACAGAGACTTTGAAAAGGACTGAGACAAAAATGTGACTAAATCTGGAAGCACAGTCAGAGTTGCGACAACAGTTCCTGGAGCCCAGACCCACACTCCCACAGTGACAGAGCAGTTGGCGGTGACAGCAGCAACACAGCACATGCACAGGCCAGGCGTCTGTGGAGACACTGCAGGCTGAGGCAGCCACGGGAGCACAGTGACAAGAGACATGAACGTGGCTGCTGCCTCCAGCGCTGCTGTGGACTCCTGTGTCCATGGGTGGGCTCCTAGCTGCTGCCCTTTGCGTCAGAAAGCTCCCCAAAGATCATGGGTAAAAAGCGCGGTCATCATACTGCAGTTACTGGAAGGGGTGGAACCTGTAGAGTACGGCCTGAGGAAGTTGTGTCATTGGGGGCATGGCCTGGCAGAGGCACTGCGGTTAGAGTTTCTCTGGTCTTTAGGAGGAAGCCCCTTCTTTCCCATGGCTCCCACCTGTGATGTTCTGAGATACCACAGACCCCAAGGATGAGGTGAGAGCGCGCAGGAACCCTGTGGAACTATGAACCTACATAAATCGTTTTTCCTTCGTTTTGCTTTTTGAGATGCGATCTTGCTATGGTTGCCCAGAATGGTCTTCAACTTCTGGGCCCAAGAGATCTTCTTGCCTCAGCCTCTCCAGTAGGTGGCGGATACCTGACTCATTTCCTCCTTTTGAAAAAAATTGTTATTTTTATGATTGTGTGTTTGTAGTACATACTGGTTATGTTCATCATGGTGATGTTCTACTTTTCTATCACCTACAAGTGACAGAAAGCCAACTGCCACACTGGCCCACAGTTTTCTTGAACCTGCCTACCTCAGGAGAGGTTTACAAAGTGATGTAGGTGCTAACGTGCACTGTGAGTGTCTCTGTGAGACCCCAAGTTATTATAAGGTGTCCCTGAATCTCTTGAAGTACACCCTGCTGTTGGAGCTGACCGTGTACCTTTCACGTATACAGCAACTATTTTCCTGGCATATACAGGGGCTATGGTATGGGGAGGAACCAAGAGCATGTTTGTGTTAAAGAATAAGCATACTTAGAGTAAGGATCACTAACATTTTTGGAGAGCTTCCCCTGTACCAGGCACCTTGCCAAGTGCTCAGCACGGATTAGCTCATGTAATCCCTGCCAGAACCCTGTCAGGTGTGTGGCATTATCCCCATTTTACAGATGATTAAATCGAGGCTCTGAGAGGTTGATAACGTCCCAAGCTCCAAGGTTAGAGGGAGAACAGGGCGTGAGGCCCATCGTGGGTGACATAGTCTGTGATCTATCTGCGCAGCTTTCACTATCACAGCTGCTAATATGGCACATAGATTCTGAAGTTCACAGTCAGAAGAAATGTTTTTACAGAAAGAAGCCCTCATATTTCAGCTGCCAGGGACCTTCAGAGAAGCAGCTGCACAGTTTGTGGGTGTCTGCAAACCTGGGTCTCCTCTCCGTCTCCAACCCAGAACTAACATGGGTGATGGAGATGAACAGGATAAAAATTTATCACCACAGTGCCAGAGAGCTAGCTGTTAATAAGGGCAACCATGTCCCTTTTGGTCAGGATCTCACTTCTGGCTTTCCATAGAAGGCCACGCCTTCGAAACCTAGTGGGATGGACCCTGATTCTTCCTGACCTCTGTGGTCGGAAGGTGAGGTGGGGGCTCCGAGGCTCATCCTGGACCATCACCCACATCCCTCCCAGGAAACCCACCTACCCACCTAGTCCTCTCGGGCCCCCACAGCTGTCAGCCAGGCCCCTTTCTTAGGTGGCTTCCTCCCTGCCTAATTCCTACCCTCTTGGATGAGGCTCCACGTGAGCCTTGGCCCTGACCTCCAGTGCTCAGTGGCCTTGTCTCCTGCCTCTGACTCCATGGCTAGATGGGCTTGAAAGCGGAAATTCAGGCTCACAGTTGGACCTCAGCCTGTGACCCCTCATGGGAGCTGGCGTGAGAGCTGTGGATGAAATCTCAGTGCATGACCATTCCATTCAAACCCTCTCCCTAAGAGCCTTAAGCCAACACAGGCATAGTGTCTCCTAGCTCAGTGCTCTGAACCTTTGGGTACAACTCCAACTCTCTGCAGCTCCATCCTGCCTGGGAAAGCTCAGGGCTACCACAGTGATTGGCTGTTCCAGTCTACACTTGAAGTTCTCTGTGTCCTGGTTGTCTGCAGGATGGGAGGACATCTTTCATTTCCATAATGGCAAAGTCGCACACCCAGGTGGCCCAGATACTTGGGCCAAACCTCCTCTCCCTTCATGCTTTTCTCCTAGCTCACCAAACCTGACAAACTCTTTGGCCTCTTGTTTCAGAGAAGCTAAGTTCAAGTCCAGCTCATCTCTTTATCACAATAGTTATTTCAGAATAAAATCGGTCCTTACCATTGTCTGACTTGCTTTTCTTTGACAATAGCATGTTCTGTTCGTCTGTCTCTCCTGCTGGCAATGCCTCTCACCCTCCCCAGCACAGGTCCTGCTAGCCACTATTTCAGCCTTCTCTGTCTCGTTCTCCTTTTGCAATGTCAATCTGGAAGCTTCAGCTTTGCCTCAGTCCAAACCGTGACTCTGCTATAGCAGCCCCTCGACCCCCACCCCCGGAAAGCACACAGATGTGTGCTTCCTCCAATTCATAATCCCTCCCAGCACCCTAGGAGGCTGAGGCAGGAGGGGCTCTAGCACCTAGTCAGGGCAACTTGAGTGATTTTAGCAAGACCTTGTCCCAAAATAAAAATTATAAAAGGGTTGGGATGTAGCTCAGTGCACAGGGCCTGTGTTCCATCCCCAGTACTGGAAAAACAAAACCGGTGTGCCTCAGTGCCCCCTACCAACCTGTTAAATGCCTGCATTAACAGTAGTAGTCTCTTCATTTGCCATGTTTCAAGGTTTTCATCAGTCGACACAATTTCAACCATTTTCTGTGGTTTCCTTCCCATCAGCATTTCGTCCTGATCAAATCTCTGCTGTCCAAACCAGCCCCCACCTTGGGCTGTGGGGTCCCTTTCTCCGGTGTCCCTCACACCTGGCCTTCTCCGGAGGGGGGGCCTCACTGCCTGCCTTTTACCTGCTGCTCCTTCCTCAGCCCTCAGCAGTTAGGCTCCACGCTCCATCCGGTCTGCAGCAAGGCCACCGGCACCTCCTGAGTGCCTCTGCCTCCTCCTCACTGACTGACCTCTGAGTGAGGCTGGTGTTTCTCCCTTCCGGAAACACCTTCTTCCCTGGCCAGCAGGGACACGCGCTTTTCTTATCCTCTTTCCACATCTCTCGCCAGTCCTTGGGTCCCTTCAGGTCCCCTTCTCCTCTGTTGGCTCCTCCCTCATGGGCTTTGTCCCTGACTCTGTTGCCTGCCTTGTGTCCTCCCATGCGGTCGGTGCTCTGGGGACACTGTATTCCGTGCACTTGTTCCTGGTTACCATCATGCCCTTCCCTAGATCTCTTCTCTGGGCTCCAGACCTATCCTTTCAACAGCCTCTTGGATGTCTGACGAGCACCTTAAGCTCCCAGGTCCTAAACACCACACTCTTCTCCAGAGACCCCTGCCCTTCCCCGTCATCCACTCAGTCAGTGGCTGAAGCCCAAAACTTGAGCATTGTTCTTCATTGCTTCCTCCACATCCCACATCCAATCAGTTCAGAAACTGATTTCTTTCTCCTCCATAAGTCTCTCAAACATGTCCGCCCTTCTCCAGGTCTGCTGACATGGTCCCTGGAAACCACCTCCTCACTGGCCTCCCTGCCTCCATCCATCTCCCTTACTATAATCCATCATCCACAATGCTACTAGAATGGCTTTGCAAAATGTAAATCTGGACATATCTGCTTAGAGCTCTTCAATGAATTCTGCTGGCCTGAAGTGAAAGCCCAACCTCTCCTGCAAATAAGCTGCTTATGTCCTGGTTTCCGCTGCATCTTCAGCCTGCACTCCAACCAGTGTTCTCCTCTTGCTGTGGGACCTCAGGCACTTTGGGGGCTCTTGATAGGCAGTGACAGCAACTTGCTTGCATGGCAGAGGCGCCGATGATAGAGATGAGTGTTGCTGAGGATTACGAGGGTAACTTGAGCACTCTGTCTTCCACATTTTAAAGGTGTCTTGGGAGGCGAACTTGATTCCAGGGGCATTCCTGCCTCTGTCCCCTAGGAGGCTGACCATGTCTGTCTGTCCACGGCCTGCACCAGGGCTGACCTTAGGTCTGCTGGTCAGGGCCCTGCCAGCACCTACTCTGACTCCTGGACTCAACCTGAATCTGCCTGGAGCTCATCTCTGTCACACTGAGACTCCATGTTGGTGACAGGGACAGTGATGGGAGGATGGCTGAGTACTCATGCCAGACAAGGGGATCAGAGGGACACAGCCACAGTTCCTGGGGACTGTGGAAGGAGATCCACTGAGAGGTCCAGCCAGGGGTGCCAACCTCAAGTCTCCTTAGAGATTGGCTGAGGCATTGCTTTGACCTTCTCAGAGCCTTCCCTCTGTGATACTGACCTGTCACCTATGCCCTGGGAACTCCTAGGCCCAGTGGTCTCATCTCTGTCATGGAGTTTTTTCCTTCCAGACTGGAGCCCTGATGCTCCTTATGGGGACAGCAACCTCGTCCAACACCAGCATATATAATGGCAGCCACTTGTCCTAAACTGAGGAACAGGCTGAGGCTAACCAAAGATAATTAGGACCTAGTCCTAGAACCTATGATGTCACTTTGTATGACAAAGGAGATTTCACACATGCATGTAAGGCTGTTGAACTGGGGTGGTTATCCTGGGTTATCTACCTTAGAAGCAATGGTGGGTATCTCAAAGGAGTGAGGCAAAAGGAGGTTCGCCAAGGAGGAGGAAGCCACGTGGCCACTAAATGTGATAGCTTTCAAGACAGAGGAAGGTAGGCCGATAAGATAGCTCAGCGGACTAAGTACCTGTTTAGGCAAGCACAGGGACCAGGGTTTGATCCCTAGCACCAACTGTCATGCCAGTTGAGACAGGCATGGTGGCGCCCAACTGTAATCCCAGCGCTGGCAAGGCTGAAAACAGGAGGATTGCTACAAGTCCGAGCTACATAGTGAGGCTCTGTATCAAATACAATAAAAAAAAAGAGAAAGGGATCCCAAGCCAAGAAATACAAAGGGACATGTTTGGGAGCTGGAAGCAGCAAGAAAATGGCTTCTCCCCAGAGCCTCTGGAGCAAACATGGCACTGCCAGCACCTCCTTTTCGCCCAGTGAAGCAGACTTCAGACTTTTTTTTTTTTTCTTGTTTCAAGAACTCTTGTTTGTTTATTTATTTATTTTTATGGCCGGCTCAGCCTGCCCTGAGGGCAGGGCTGGCGCAGCATGTGGTGACGGGGAGCGAACCGCGGTCCTGCAGCTGCCTAAGCTTTCCTAGGCAGGCACTTTAGAGCGCTGAGCCATTCTGCTGGGCCCCAGACTTCAGACTTCGGACCTCCAGAACCATGAGAAACTAACTATGCCTTCAGCAAAGCCACGAGATTTATGGTGATCTTCATGTAGCAATAAGCAGCAATACAGAACCCCCCCCCCCCCCGCCTCTGTGTGCCCACCCCCTGCTCCTAGTCAGGCTGCTCACTGGTTGGAGGGAGGCTGACCACTGGTGGCAGGGAAGGCCGACCTCAACCCTGCTTAGGGCCCAGCACCTCTGGTTTCAAGGTATGGCGGCTTTGGAAATACAGAGAGGAGGTAACCTCTTCAGAGCAGGAGGCACACGCATACCCAGGCCATTCCCGGTACTGCGCTGGCAGGAGGTGTTGAACTAGGGCAGGAGGAGGAGAACTCCAGAGGAGCCATGTGAGGATGGCGGCTGACAGGGTGATGCTTCAGCATATGTGTGCTCCCTTTTTGGAACTCCCAGAAATACTTGTGGCAGAGGAGGAAGAGGGCAGAGGTCCTGGAGGCGCGAGGAGAAAAACAGCAGGGACTTTGGGTTAGGGATGTTAATGGAACTTATTTATAGTAGCCATCTGGGAGGGTCTGATAACATTTGTGTCAGGTTGCTCTCCTGACTGACGACCCCCTTCCGGCTTTTACTCTAGCAGAGCAGAGCAAATGACGATTTCCAAGCTCTTTCATTCCCTTTCCCCATTTTGTCTCAGTTTTTATCTTTTCCTTAGGAGTTGAGAGAGCTCTTCCTATCTTTCCTTGCTACAAATACCCATTTAACTTTGGTCGGGTAGTGCTTGCCAAGCCCAAGTTTTCATTTGTATGTCTGAAGCATATTGACATACTTTCTTTGATTTCTTCCTTAAAATGTCACAGGAAAGAGCTTTCTCCACCTCAGTAAGCACTAAAAACAATGCTCACTTACACTTTCCTTCCATAATTTTCAAGAGCCATCTTCCCACCATTAATTAGCAATTCCTCTTTTCTTTTCCTTTTTCTTTCTTTTCTTTTCTTTTTTTTTTTCATTTTGAGACAGGGTCTTGCTACGCAGTTCAGGCTGGCCTTGAACTCACTTTTGTAGCCCAGGCTACTGATCCTCTTGCCTCAGCCTCCCAAGTGCTGGGAGGCGTGCACCTCCACACCCAGCTTGCCTCTTTTCTTACATGCTAAATTTCTTTATATATGTGAGTACATATTACTGGATGCTGTCACTTTTCCACTGGTTTGTATCCTATTTCCACCCCTCCCTCAGAACTGGGGATTGAACTCAGGACCTTGCACTTGCCAGGCAGGCACTCGTGCTCCTGAGCTATCTTTCCATCCCCTTTTATTCCTTTTCCTGTGCCACTCCTTCCCCTTACATTGTAACTTACTGCTATTTTTAAAAAATTAAGAGTCTCTTTCCTTCACTACTCATCTCTTTTAGAAATATATATATATATATATATATATATATATATATATTTTTTTTTTTTTTTTTTTTACTAGACTAACTACCCTGTTAAAGTGATGTGATCATATTTTTTAAAATCACATTGGTATCTTGAGCAGGATTGTACAGAATTCATCAAATGACTGAGGGAAAATAAACAATGTTTGTATCAGTGCATCTTCGCCTCCAGGAGGAAGGACTGCATCTATTTAAGTCTCCTTTTGTGTCTGGGGAGACTCTTGCCATGGTTTCAGCCCTGGTGCAGCCTTTTCTCCAGTTTTTGTTTCTTCTTGTCCCTTTCTGTCAAGTTTGGGAGGGTGGTTTTGTAAACCTACATTTAAGCTACCATGATTCCCTGAAGTCTTGAGCGTTGCCCTGAATTGAGGGTGAAGGCGGAGACGATGCGCCGAAGCTGTGGGTGTGGGTGAAATTCAGAGGAGACTAAATGCTAAACGAGAGGAAGGGAGCTTCGCACAGCGCTTGTGGAGACAGTGACAGCGCCACGCATGTGGGGGAGAGCAGGCAGGCAGAGGAGAGGCGAGAAACCAGCAGAGCAATTCAGCCCGGGGAGAGGAAAGTTCAAGGGTGGCAGCAGCAGCAGCAGCAGCAGCAGCAGCAGCAAGAGTCCTCTGTGGCAGGAGAGTCACCCAGAATGGCTGCAATGGAGGTGTGGGTTGGCCAGTAGAGGTGGCCATATCAAGTCAGTGAACCACCTGGACACTCAGGAAAACTGGGAGGATGGGGTGAAGCAGGATTATTCCTGTGCATCCCTAGTTGTGATCTCTCAGAAAGTGATCTCTGTGATGAGACCAAAGTGCCTAGGTTGAGGACTTAAGAGTGTGACTATTCTGCTTAGAAGTTCGCCTAAAAAGATAAGCAGAGAGTTAGGTCCTCCGTGGAGAGGGATTAAGATTGAGGTGGAATATATATGTTTGTTTGTTTTCTAGGCTGAGCGATTCTTCTTTGTGAGGCAGGAGAGGAATTAGTAAGAGGGAGAGATGGAAGGTACAAGACATGGAAGGCATACGTAACACGGAGAAGTACAGGAAGGGAGGGGTGAACAGCCACAGCCTCTAGCCTCCAGGGGTTTGGCCTGGAAGTGAAAGAAGGACAGTTCCTAATGGGAGAGGCAAATAGGACAGTGCATGGCAAGGCAGCAGAAAGGTAAGCTGCAAAGAAGAGGGCTTGAAGGAGCTCAGCTTCTCTGGGATGGTGGCATTCCATCTGCATGGGTCAAAGCCTCCAGAGTGTAAACTCTCGACCCGTGTCCCTTGAGGAGGAACAGTTGGGCCATTTCTGGCAGATTGAGATCATTGGGGCTGATACCCCAGACAGCTGGCTCAGGCTAGTGCCATTGTAGGCACACTGGCGTCTTCCAACCAAGCCTAGGGAAATTTGGACAGATGAGAACATCGCCACCTTGGTGGACAAGCCACGGGTCATCACAGACTTCTGGGCTGTCCACACCTGACTCTGGGTAAGCCAGCCTCTTAGATTCAAGAAGCCCTTGGTATACTTGGACAGTTTAGGGTGAAGGAAGTCCCCATGAGAGACACTCATTTTCTCGTCACTTGGAGTAGGCTCTAGAGGCTAATATGAATATTTATAAAATGTTAACCTAATTTATAATCCAATTTGATAAAACAGGTTCTTATAATAGACTGGCGTGCATTCAAAATGATGCTGGAGAATAATGTTCGATGACAAGGAAAAATATTCAGGCCTTATTCATTGAAAAAGTAGAATGAACACAGTATCTGATTCTTTTCAGAGAATATCTACTATTTCCATATATGCACAGGTAGAGGATTATAAAGATCTATGCCAATTAGAAGTGATCATTTGTGGGTGGCAGAACTGTGGGTGATTTTTCCTTTTACTTAACATTGTTTTCTTTTTTTTCTTTTTTTCTTTTTTTTGTCTTTTTGAGACAGGGTCTTGCTATGCAGTTCAGGCTGGCCTTCAGCTCACTTTTGTAGCCCAGGCTGGTCTTGACCCCACACTGATCCTTCTGCCTCAGCCTTCCAAGTGCTGGGATTATAGGCATGCGCCACCATGCCCTGTAGTTAATATTGTTTTCTAAATTTTTTAATAATGTGATTTTGTCATTTTTAAGAAATTAAATAACACGCAGAAGAAAATGATCGATGATGTACAGTGTGCCTAAGGAGTGTCACCTAAAGAGAAAACATTCTCTCAGACTTCTGCAAAGAGCAAAATGGTCAAGCAATGGCTGTGATTCATCCAGATGGCTGACACCAACAAAAGTTTTGCAAACCACAGTACGTGATTCCAGCGTAAACCCTGAGGGGACTTGACTGACCTTGTCAGATACAAAAGTTGAGTATTTTTTGTAACATAGGTCTTGCTTCATCTTGGTCTTAACCATCCAGCTGAAAAGTCTAACCTCAAGGTATAAAAAGGAAAGCCATATTAATATGCTGACTTACAAGAGGCTCAAGTCAACAGCCCCTGAAAATGCCAGATGATCCGATAATCCACTACTGTTATGAACTATTGGACTATATATACAGCTACTTTCTCTTTGTGCAATGAAAAGAAAGATCTGCACTAAGGATGTTTAGACAAGAAATCGTGTCTGCATCTTGTACACTGAACAACTATGACGAAGACAACATTATGCAATGCATTAACTGTTGTAAGTAATAATAATACGTTTAAAAAAGAAGTTAAATAACAAAAGTTATTTAAAAAAAAAAAAAAAAAGAAAGAAAAAAGAATTGCCCAGCAGTCAGGGAACCACAGCTATAGCTGGAGGAGGAATCTGCTAAGTGGCCAGGGCAGGAGGGTGGGTGTACCCTCTCCTGCTGCACCCCACAGGTACACCTCAGAGCTCTGTAAACAGAAGGAGAAACAACCTGGCCAAATTTATTTATTTATTTATTGTATTATTATTATTTTTTGTTTTTTTGTTTTTTTGGTGGGACCAAGGTTCGAACTCATGACCTTGCACTTGCCAGGCAGGCACTTGTGCCACAGAGCTATCTCCCTGGCCCTTGCCTGGCCAAATTTAGTAATGCACCCGTGGCAGGGTTGCCCAGGAGTTCTCCTTCCCAGGTCACTCTGTGGACCACCCTTGAGCTGGCACGTTTGGTTCAGAGGACATTAAGGAAAATTTCCCCCTTCTCTGGGCCCTACTATCCCAAGTCCATCTATACCCAGGATCAAATGGGAGTGATGAGGGCTTAGCATGGCCAAAACATCCAAGGTGGTCTTGGCAGGAATGGATGGCTGATGCTGCAGCTGGGATTCTGGTTACACAAATGTTGTGTTTGCCATGCTGCACAAAGCTGTGCTGACACCAGAGGGAAGAAGAGTGAGGATGGTGTCAGAGTGAGATATGGCCAAAGGTGCTGGCACCGGAGCAGAGCCAGAGTTAAGGTAGCATCTGCACTCAGGCCGAGCAGTCAGCACGCTCCCTTGGCCCAACCGGGGGCGCATCATTTCCCTGGCAGGGAGCCCCACTCAGGAGGAGCCCTTGGGACAGTTTCTGGGCCCCAAGAGGCTTTGCTGCAGGTCCCCAGTAGGAGCAGCCTAATGATGCTCCTCAGTTTGGCCACTGTGTGTGGGGACGGAGTCGGGAGCCAAGAGTGGGTGGGTTCCATTGGGCCATGTGGAATGTCTCGGGGGCTTCAAATCTTCAGCTTTTTCCAATTCCCTGAGCTTTTGATCCTGAAGTCGAATGTCACCACCTGTCCCAAGAAGATCCTGGTACCCAGCCAGCAGCATCCTGGTCAGCTTGGCAGGGCCACCTCTCTCTCAGGAGCAGCACTTTGCCTAAACAGTGGCAGGGGTAAAGTAGGGAGCAGCCTCCCCGACCCACTCCACACCCGTGTCGGGTCTCCAGGCCGTCCCACAGGCCCTACTGTGCTCTCCGAGCTTTCTACAGAAACAGCGAAGGAAATGTGATTTATCTCTGACTCATGATAGGCATTCCATAAATATTTGTTGAATGAACAAATGAGTGAGTAAATTCATTAATTTTGTGAGCATGAAGGCCTTAAATGGTTGGGTGAGGAGCCAAGCTCTTTTTAGATCAAGAACATATAGATAAAAATACTCATGGTGCCTGGCCACCAGTAGAAAACAAAGGCTAAATTGCCAAGGTTTGTGACTGTGAGTCAAAATTTTTAGGTATTAATCATGATACTTTATAAAGCCTTATGTTGGCACATCCATAATCACGGATTATTCAAGTCCAACCAAGTCTGAGTTTCAGATAAGAGAAATTGAAGATCAGAACTAGATGGGGATACCTAAAGCCACAGATGGGTGGAATTAAAGTGAGCTCCAGGCTTCAGCCCTGCCTGCTCCTCCTCCCTCCCTCAGGCCACTTTTCCAGAGTGCTGGGGACGTGATCGCTTCCCCTTATAAATACATATTGCTTAGGCATCTACCAGATGTGGGGCACCCACTACATACCAAGCAAGTTGCTAGGTGCCAGTGATACAATGCGGGCTAGATACTGACTCAACAGGGAAGGAGACAGGCAATTAATCAAGCCTTCCGATAAGGAGAGCGTGCCCAGCTCTGGAAGGCAGAAGAAGGAATGCCTAGTACAGACGTGGGGTGAAGGGTCAGGCAAGGAGCTTGAGAGGGAAAGGAGCCAGGGCGCATGCTCCCCCTAGAGTCTCTCCCCGCCAGCCCCCTGCCCTTGGCGTCTAGGCTGATCCCTCTCCCACTTGCCTGTGAGTGCCTGAATGGCCTGATAAGATTCACACGTCAGAGGCCAAGGGGACAGGCAGCTCAGATGATGGCCCTCCGGCAGGCAGTGGAAGGCACGGCCTGTGTGAGGGGCTGGGGAATGGTGTGGACCCTGCGCTCAGGGCCCTCCCACTCCAAGGCAGCCTGACTAGGTTTTGCTCTTCAGCCGCGAGCCTCAGTCTCGTTCCAGGGTCACTGCTGGCCCAGGGAATTCTGTTGTCCTGCTCTCCTCAGCCACCTGCCTCCTCTCATCTGCAGGCACTCATCCCTCCTGCCTTTGCAGCACCCCTGCTCATGGCTCCCCACCTTTCCTTCTCAGGGAACTCTGGCACTCAGTCTCTTCTCCCAGTCCTTCTGAAGAAGGATGGAGACAGAGACAGGGACAAAGAGAGGAAGAACCACGACTCTCCCCCTTCTCCCTACCTCATGCTATGCTAGTAGTTGGTCAAACGTAGGCTGGGGCCCTGAGGGAACCATAGGCAAGAGCTGCCCGATGCTGGAGGCCAGTTCAGAAAGTAACTTTATCCCCTTCCTCAGCTAGGGAAGCTGGAGAAAACAGTCAGCTGAGGGAGGTCTGTGTTCCCTAAAATCATGTTGCTACTGCTGCTTGGCCTAGGGCAGGCCTTTGAGCACTTTTCATGGCAGAGTTCTTACTTGGGGCCTCTGAGGTTTCAACGTATGGCTTCAGGGGTTTTTGGTACCCCTGAAATTGGGTGTGCAATGTTCTGTATTTTCACATATGTCCTTGTTTCTAGAAATCCCACAGATTCCATCAGATTCCAAAAGGCATCTGTGACACATGCAACAGGTACAGAGCCCCCCATCCAGGGCTTGGAGGGAGGAAGCGCCACCTGCCCTCTCTCCCCTCCCCTCTGCTGGGTTTCTTCCGCTCCTGTGCATCTGCAGACAGACTGGCCCCAGAGCCAGCTGGGGCCATGTGCCTCTTTGCCCACCTGGACACAGTGCTGTGCCTCTATCGACTGCCCTATTTAGGAGCTGCTGAGCTGAAGCAGAAGCCAGGCCTGCCTTTGCCCCTTCCAGAGGAGTCTAGGCTTTGAGGAAGGATGGGGGCAAAGGACCTTTGAATCTCTGGACTGCTAGAGTCAAAAAAAAAAAAAAATCCCCAAACAAACAAACAAACAAACAAAAACCAACTTGTACTTTATCCTGGATTTATGGCGTATTGAGAGCTGAGCTTCCTTGAAACTTTTTTCATCTATAAAATGGGGGCACACTTGTCTCCTGAGAGGGGTATTTGAGTACTAACCAATGTCATAGTTATAAAATGTCAGGGGCTCGATAAAAGTTAGCTGCTGGCTGGCACAACTGGATCCAGCAATTTGTGCTACTGTGTCCCCAGCAGGAGGTTACCCAACTCTTCCTGGGAGCTGCCATCCCTGAAGCAGCCCAGCCCCTGTTTGGACAGCTCTGACTGTGAGAAAGTTCTTACGTCAGTTAGAAACTCTTTGAGTTGAAGTGACAGCAACTCAATGCACTCGCTTACCAAAAAAGGGAATTTATAGCCCGAGAAGTTGGGGAGGGCAGGAGTAGAGGTGACTTGAAAGACTCGAGTCCCAAAAATACGGTTAGGATTTTCTCTTCTCAGTCTCTGCAAATCTTCCATTTACTTTTTCTCTTTGAGATTGGGGCAAGACAGCGATAACTCCCAGCATATGTCATGATAGCTTAGAGAACCAAAAAAGATCATTTTTTTGTCTCTTAGAGACCCTACATGAATTCCTAGGGAAGATCAGAAATTGGCAGGCTTGGTACAGACCCATCGTTGGACCAATCATTGTGGACAGGGCCATGAGCGATTATGATTGGCCAAGTCTTGTCACGTGACCCGAAGGTGGGCCATAGTATCCTCTGAGTGAAAGCCATATTGGAGCATTATGGAGCATGAGGTTAGGTTCCTCAAGGGAAGAGTTCTCAGTGGTTGTTTACTCCATTTCTTCCTTACATGGGGACTAATTCTCTGTCCTTCTGACAACCTTCAGTCCAGAGCCAGTTTTTTAGCTCTGTCCTCTCTGCATAGGCCAGAGCTAGTTCAATCAGCTGAGTCAGCCCTACAGAAATATAAAGTCATATGACCTCTCCGTCTGCTTTCCTCTGAGCTAAGTTCTTCTACTTCTTCCGTTTCTCCGAGTACAATGGATTTCTACCCTCCCTTTCCTCTACTTTTGAGCAGAAGGCAGCAATCTGGTTGCAAGTTGGAATGAGGCCCGGACTTAAGAATTACCAGGTGGAATGCTGATGAAAATGATGGGGGTCTTTCGTGCCCCCTTGTGCCAGTCATTGATCTGGTACTTCTTTAGCCAGAAAGGGAGCTGACTGGGAGGGAGAGTAAGGAAGGATGTGGGAGACAGGTGGGAGGAGGAGGGGAGGCAGAGGAGAGTGAGGAAAGAGATACAATGAGGAGAACAGAGAGAAAGCAAGTGAGGGGGCTGGAGAGAGAGCTCTGTGGCACAAGTGCCTGCCTGGTAAGTGCAGGGTTGTGAGTTTGAACCCCAGTCCCGCCAAAAAATAAATAAATAAATAAATAAATAAATAAGAGAAAGCAAGTGCAGCTCTCAGAATTAAAAAAAACAAAAAACCTAGCCCGCGCGGTACAAACTATACATACAGACCAAGCTCATGTTGGGGTTGCCTCCCCCTCGGGGATTGGGGCAAGTATCTTAGTCTACTTGGGCTACTACACCAAATTAACCTGGATTGTGTGGCTTAGCAATAACAGAGCTAATTTCTCACGGTTTGGAGGCCGGGGTCAGGTGCAACAGGATCGGGTTCTAGTGAAAGCCCTCTTTGAGGTTGTGACTGTCCAGGGGATCCACCCTCATTACCTAACCACCTCCACCTCCTTAAGACCCACCTTAATCCCCTCACACTGGGGATTAGGTTTCCAAATATCTATTTGGGGATGACGTAAGCATTCCGACTGCAGCCTCAGGCTTCCTGGGAAAGGGGCCCCTGAAGGAAGAAGAGGAGGAGGTCAAAGCTGTGGCTTGGCTTTGGGGTCCACTCCAAGATGTGTAGAACCATCTCTGCCTAAGTGGAGAGGAGGGGAAGAGCTGGGGGAGGGGTCCTACCCCATTCTTCCTTTTCCCATTGGGCTGCTCTGCCTTGGTCACCCCTAGACTAATGAGGAGTCTTCTTGAAGTTTAAAATCAACTAAGCAACAAATGGCTTCTGATTAGTTATTTCTCTTGATGTGAATTTTAATGAGTAGCCTTCTCTCCCCCCTTCTTCCTTCCCCTGCACCCTGAGTGTATCTCACTTTAGAGTTATCCCTTGGAGCCCTAACAGGGTGTCTTGGAAGCTAGGAGAGGGAGATGAGAGAGAATGGAGTGGGATCCAGGCAGCTTTCCCAGCACTGCAAGCTCTGCCAATCAGCCTGCATTGCCCCTAAAATCACGGATGTCACTGTGTCCCCAAGGCAGGGACTGCCCCTCCCCCCAGGGGGAACAGGTGAAAGGGAGGAGGGGTCAGACAGAGGGGTGGATCAGGAAATGGTGAAACAGCCTCGGACCTTTGCCTGGTCACTAGTTGATGAGTCTGAAGTGTAACATGTAGAAAGTTAACCTAGGGCAAAAGCTGAAAGTGCCAGAGTTGGGAGCAGAGTGCCTAATAGCAGAGAGGTGCCCAGATGGCAACAGGGATATGGGGTAGGAAAATAATCCCACTGGCAGAACTTAGTTGGGCAGGATGTGCTGTGTGGTTCTGGTCCCCTGAGCCCCCACTCTGGTTCCTATCCTTTGAGGAACAGAGACCCATTGGTCCTTGCTGCGCCTTCTTTGAGGGACTCATAGGACCCCCCTGGAGGTGGCCCAGGGAAAGTGCATTGCAGGGGAAACTGGGGCTAAGGTAATGAATGGTGGTGGCATTCATTAAGGAGGTGACAGGGTACTGTCTTCATTCCAGCTCTGACTTCCTCCTGTTGTGGTTTGGGGTTATTGTAAAGGAAACAATACAATACAGGACACATTATAAGATTATTTTGCAAGGAACCAACCCGAAGAATTATCTAGGAAGAGTGCAGAGAATCTGTTCACACACTAAAGACTAAAGAATCCAGCTGAGAGCCTGGATCTTAATACCCTGAATGAGTTCAGCTGAAGACCTAGAGCCCATAACAAGGCTTCCCACAAGCCCAACGGCAGGCCTAGAACCCGTGACAAAACCTCGTGCAGGCCCACTTTATAGCGACGTGTGCCCAAGTGTCAGTGATAGAAACTAGAAAGTCGGCCAGTGAGGCGGAGGATCTGCGAGCTGGAGCCAGGAAGCGCTGCTCAGGGTAAGCGCCAGAGCTCCCCGAAAGGCACCACAGCCACCCTCAGCGACACGGAGGGCCTGAGCTCCTCCAGTGATAAGGAAAGCTGAGTTCCCACCAGGAAAGCCAGCACCACAAGCTTCTTCAGGAGACTGAGCCGTGCGCCATCTTCCTCTCTGGAGCCAGAAAGCAATGTGCAAGGTATGGACCCCAGCTCCCCCAAAGTGAACCATGGCTATCCTCAGTGACACCGAGATCCTGAGCTCCTCCTTGTCCAAGAACAGCCAAGTTCATTAGGAAAGCTAGCATGACAAGGACCCCCAGCAGAATAGCCCAAGAGAACCAGCAGCTCCCTAGCATTTTCCCAACAGCTGCTACCAGCTCCCAACAGCCTCTTTCCTTCTCCAGGTCTGCCCCATAGGCTACTGGCAATAATCCTCAGGTGAGCCTCGCACACCCAGCACCATGCTGGTTAGATTCAGCTGAGTGTTTCTCATCGCCTGCCACTTGTCAATCCACTACAGCCCCTAACACGGAGCTACAGACCTTAGTGAGTTACCCTACACCCTCATTTCACAAGGGGCACAGAGGCCAGTCCTTGGCTTTGTCTCCTGTACAGACAACAGGGCAGCAGCCAGAGTCTCAGGCCCTGGCCCTCCCCACCCTAAGTGGCTGTCCTCTGGGAAACACTTCCCCAAGGCCTGAAAAGCCCTACAGAGCAGCTGAGACCAGCAAAATCTTGCCCCACTCAGCCCCACAGTCCTGATCAGGCCCTCTACTGAAGCTGAAAGCTTTCTTGAAAAAAAAAAAAAAAAAAAAAAAGAATGAAGTTTTCACCAAACTGCAGATACAAGAAAGACAGATTTTTCTCCAGGTTTCACTCTGCTGTCTCCCTTTTCTTCTTCCCTGTCAGAATATGAGATAAGATTCAAAAATATGGTTAATATTTAGATTTTAAGAATGCATTGCAATAAAAGACACAATGTCATTAGTCCCCTCCAAAATCCCCCACCTCACTTTGACCACACTTGTCCAGTCATCTTGCTACTTTCTGAAGCAGTTCTAGAAGAGCTCCTCCATGTCTTTTAGCTATGCTGTTATGTCTGCCTTGATGTCCTGAACCTAGTGAAAACATTTGCTTTTCATGGTCTTTTTGACTTTAGGGAAGAGCCAGAAGTTGCACAGTGCCAGGTCTAGTTGATAAAGGGGATGGGGACACGTCATACTTTTTACCAGCCCGTGATTTTGATCGCGCTGTGTAGAGCTACTTTACAAGCTAAAGCTAGAGATTCTTCCTGAGTGCTATTCCCATCAACTCCGGTTCACTAGGGCACACCCTGCTAGCCATATTTTCTCCCTTCTCCCCTGTCTCCTAACAGCCATCCTGACTTGGGGACTGCTCTCACCTGTCATAGCAGATACTGGCCCCTGTCACCCACTCCTACCAATGTGAGCTATTATCTTCTTGTCCTGGTCACTTTCACTTAGTGGTCGTATGGATTGCAGCCCATGAGGAGGAGCCTAGAATTTAGAGTCAGAAATCATTGAGTCTGGATGAAACATCACCACCAGATGACTGTTTTCTCATCTGTAAAATGGAAAAGATACTGGTACCTAATCAACAGAGTGCTGCAGGTTTACAGAGGTGCTAAGCTCTTGGTGGATGGGGGGGGGGGGCAGCCAGTAAATGAAAACCTGAAGAAAGCCACAGAAAGGCGTGGCATCTTCTTTGCTCCTTTTTTGAACAGCAAGAGCACTGTGGGCAGGAAGGAGCTCTGTGTAGAAGATAGGGGAATGGTGGAGGGATGGTCCCCCAGCTGCAGGCTGCAGGAGAAAGCCTCAGCCTTCCCTCCACAGCTAAGCCTCCCACGCTCCTCAGGCTGCCTCTATTTCCCAGGAAAATGTCAAAGCGCTGGCAAGTGTTGAGGACCCACCACTGGCCTTGATCCGCCCATACAGAACACTGACCACATCCAGGCCAGGAAAGCTTCAGCTTCCAAATATTTCAAGCCACAAGGAAAACCTGAGTCAGAGGATCCCTCAGGGCTGTGGTCTGTATCTTTGTCCAGATTTCCCATGGGCACTAGCACAGGCACCTTTGCTGATGAGGTAATCCTTGTCAGGTATAGCACACAGGCATACACACCCCAGCTTTCCCCTCATTTGCTCAGCAACCCCGAGTGGATAGCCGGTGGACATACTGGCACAGTGCTGCTAGGGGCGAGAAGGTAAACTAAAGACGAAAGCAAGCTCATGGGCAGACACATACATGCCAGCCCTACATGCACAGGGAAACAGCCAGGACCAGAAGCCCTACCTGAGGCCTCCCAGATGCCTACTAATGGTAACTGAATCTGTTTTACCAAGAACTTCCTGTGTGGCAGACATAGGGCTAACCTCTTAGAGTTCATTATTTTACCAAATACTTCCCGTGACCCTTGGAGTGGGCCTTGGTATTCCTTCTCCATGAGCCACAGGAAGTCCACGCACTAAGCAGCTTGACCAAGGTCACGCTGCGTGATCTCAAAGCCCTGTTCTCCTGTTTGCCAGGTGGTTGGGGAACAGATCCAGTTTTCCAAGGGAAGTAGAAAGTACACTGATTCTTGCAGGAAGGCTGGGAAGAATCAGCCTGAAAGTCACATGGGCAGGTCTCTGAAGGTATAAGTCATTGGGTGCCATGCCATCGCTATGTGTTCTTCCTCCAAATACTAATTCATGGAGTTAGAGGCCTAGGAGTATGCCTTTGAATGAGCTGGCTGTCTCCCACGAAAACAGTGTTCTCCTTCATACAACAGCTGCCACCCATTATAAGATCCCTGACTCCAAATTGCTACACTTAGGGTTCGGGAATTTATGTTTCCCTTTTGTTCTCTGGGTGACATCTCTGTTCACTGATGTTTGACAGCAACTTAGCCTTCTGTCATTGTGACAAAATACCTGACATAGACAATTTGTAGAAGGAAAGGTTTATCTAGGTTAGATACAGAGAGAGAGAGAGAGAGAGAGAGAGAGAGAGAGAGAGAGAGAAAGAGAAAGAAGGAGAGCAGAGAGACAGACGGACAGACAGACAGACAGACAGACACAAACAGGCAGACCGACAGAAGCCAGAGCAGAAGGGCTGGGGACCTAGCATATTGTCTCCAAGATCATATTCTAATAACCCACTCCCTTCAACTAGCTAGTACCTTCTGCTTCTATCACCTACCAGTAATGCCATCAAATTATGACCTCACCAACAGCTTCAGCCACTGATGAAGTTAGAACTCCCACAAGCCAGTCACCTTCCAGAATCCCCACCTCAGAACACATGAAACTTGTGTGTGTGGGGGGGAGTCTTTTAGAACTAAGCCATAACACCTGCTCAAGGATGGGGATGCATGGCACTTGAGGAAGTTTCTGGGTTTCCTTGTTAGTCCCAGCGGTCTATACAGAAAACTTTAGGAACTCAGTCTGAAGTTTAGAAGGAGGGTGAACCAGCTCCAGCTGGTTCCTGGCTGGCTTCTCAGGCTTCTCAAGCCACTGGAGTCAGTATCACAAGAAAGGAAGAGGGGACGGCGAGCCCTCTTTGGAGAAGGTGACTTTACAGAGTCCCCCTGTCCCACCCCCTACCACTCCCCCTGCAGAAGCCATCATCAGCTTCTGCTGAAAGCTGTCCTCCCTCTGAGGTTTACCCAGGACCTTGTCCCTCAGAACCTGGGACTACCCCATGGCTCCCTGCTTTCTTAGCTCCTCCCACCCTATTCTGCCAGCCTTACAAAGCTCCTCTTCCAAGAATGTCTTCCCCTGGGTAATTGGACCCTCAGGCCATTGACATTTAAAGAAATGTTCTTGACCTTTTCAGCAGTTCCATAAAAAATCACAAAATAGAACTCTAAATATTACTGCAGCCTCTGACTTGCCTAGACCCTGGCAGAGACTCATTTTCCAGGCTAACTCAAGACTCAGAGAAAATAGTACAAGCGCTAATGAAAAAGGTGCTCCTGAAACATCTCCCCTTTGGTAGAAGGGTCATTCCGTTACAGTCCAGTGTTACTGTGCCAGAATTGTCCACCATGACCACCACCACCACCTTCCCACCAACTCCAGTCATGCCCACCATCACCTATTTATCACATTACCTTAACTCATGAGTAATGTGGAAATCACACTGTTGGATCTCCACAATGCAAAAGTTCCACTTGCATTTAGATATTTGACCCAGCTGCACCAATACTCCTTCTCCATCTGTTCCTTCTGCCATCAGAGTGGAACAAGCAACACTGGACAGAAAGGGCCCAGTGACTCAGGAGACAGACACAAGAGAGGACGGCCAAGGAGAATAAATGTGTTAAGAGATACTTTGAGGAAACTGATAAAATTTGAAAGTAGATTAGAGATTAGATGAGTTCCACTCTTTCTGTTAAAATCTTGGATCTAGAGTAGAAATCTAATTTGTTTCCCTCTGTATGTATCTAAAGAGAAGTTTTGTTATCTAAAACAGAAGTTCGGAACTGCTAGCTTGTAAGTCAAATCTATTCCTTGACTATTTTTACATGACCCTTGAGTTTAAAGTGGTTTGTATATTTTTAAATATTAGCTTTATTGAAATACATATTTCATAAATCATAGAATTCACTGTTTTAAAATGTACAGTTTACTAGTCCTTAGAATATTCGCAGAGCTCTAGGACCATCACCACGATGTAACCGGGAGGCATTTTCATCATCCCCACTTCCCATCTTCCCAGTCTTTGGAAACCATTAATCTCCTTTCTGTCTCTATAATTTTTTTTGGACATTTCATAGGAATAAGGTCATACAATATCTGGCCTGTTCTATCTAAATTCTTTTACTCTGTATAATGTTTTCAAGAATTCTGCATGTCGTAGCATGTATCATACACAACTAACAGTCCATTGGCTGAATTATATACGGTGCGTTTTTAGATACCATGTCTGACACCAAATGTTTGCTTTTTCTTCTGTATCAAATTCTGGTCACTTTTCCATAGCAAACACCCAATTCTCCATAAACCAACTAACTGGGCATCTACTTAGTCACTTTTCTCATTGCTGAGATGCAAAATTCCACACTTGCAACTTAAAGGGAGGAGAGGTTTATTTTGGCTCGTGGTTATGGCTCACACTGGCTGGTTCCCAACCGGGAGCCGCATGACAGAGGGGCACAGCAGAGGGAAGCTACTCAGGGGTGGCAGCCAGGAAGCAGAGAGAGAAGGGAGGGACATGCATCCTTGCAGCCCAGGCTCTCAGTGACTTGTCTCTAACCAGGCCTCACCTCCCAACAGAGTCCTCCATAGAGCCCCATAATCCAATCACCTTCCACAAACTCGGTCTCAGAGTGCATGAGTGCATGGCCTTTGAGATCTACACCATAATAATGTCCACCAATTCCACTCAGTTCCATTCCATCCCATTCAATTCCATTTGATTCCATCCCATCCTATCCCATCCCCTCCCATTCCATTCTGTTGTGACACTAGTTTTCCACAATTCTTACCTGACCTACATCCATCTGCTCACTCTACAGCCGGTGCCCAGGAGATGAGAGTTGGTGTGAGGGAAATCAACTTATTCAAGGGCACCTTGATAACATGGGTGGAAGATACCCGTCTGTCTCCCAAATAAGGACCTCAGGAGAACTTAGATACATGAAAGGGCTTTTAAAGGGAAGAAAGAAAGCATCAGGGATAAGGGTCTGGAAGTCCATTTGCTGAGTTGAGTCTTTGCCATCCAGGGCCTATGCTTTCTTTTCTTTTCTGCTGGAACTCCCTTGCCATAACAACTGACTTTCATCTCCTAGGTTAGGATCTATAATTTCTTCAGATAAACACATTATTTCTCTGCAAGTTAAACTTTACTCCACCTTCAATTAGAGCAGCGGATCTCAACCTTTCTAATGCCGTGACCCTGCAATACAGTTCCTCATAAACTAAACTAAAAAATAATTTTGGTGGCTACTAAAAAATAGTTTTGGTGGCTACTTCAAAACTGTAATTTTGCTACAGTTATGATTTGGAATGGCTTTAGGTGACCCCTGTGTTTTGGTCATTCGACCCCTGCCAGGGTCGTGACCCACAGGTTGAGAAGCACTGAGAGAATAAAGGAGCAACGAGACAGTTCAGTGAACTAAGTGCTTGCTTAGGTAAGCACAGGGGCCAGGGTTCAATCCCTGGCACCACATGCAGTGCCAGCCCTGCCCCTGGATGTGCTAAACTGGCAATGGAGTCTGGGCATGGTGGAGCACACCTGTAATACTAGTGCTGAGGCTGAAAACAGGAGGATCACTGAGTCCAAGCTGCATAGTAAGACCCTGCATGCTCACGAGCGTGCGCACACACACACACACACACCTAAAAAAAAATAGTAAGACGTGCAGTCTTTGGCCCATACTTAGATGTTATTTGTAGACTATCAGTTGTCTTAGGCTCTGACAAGCCAGAAGACAATTACAGCAGGGAGTCTTGGGACCAATTTTTTTTTTGGGGGGGCCAATTTTTATTGAATGATTTTTCCTATAATAGTTGATTCTAGCTGTCAATGTCTCAATCACTCAAAGAGGATTTTTAAAAATTAATAATGGTGGGCAAAGGAAAAACACAAATAATAATTTTATAGGGGATACTTTTCTTTCTTTTAAATTTTTTTTGCTCTTCCAGGTACAGTGTCTAGAGGCTTTCACAATGGTCCAGCGACTGATGTACTATTGTAGGTTTTCCTATAACACTGCCTGTAACAAAACTAGGCTGTCCCAAGCCCCAGGGAATAGAATTGTTTACCTCTATCCCAAGAAGGCTGGGAAAGTCCCCAAATCTGTGTGTGGTGTGTGTCCGGGCAGACTTTGAGGGGTTCGAGTTGTGTGGCCTAAAGTTCTTATGAGAGTGTCTAAAACAAAGAAGCATGTGAGCAGGTTTTGGGGGGACTCTGTGTGTGCCAAGTGTGTCCATGACAGGATCAAGTGCACTTTCCTTGTTGAAGAGCAGAAAATCGTGGTGACAGTGTTGAAGGCACAAGCACAGAGTTAGAAGACAAAATAAAAGATGAAGCTGTGGCAGTAGTAAAAGATAGAAGGGCTAAAATTTTTTTTAATTAATTAATTGGTACAGAGTCTCGCTACACAGCTTGGACTCATAGTGATCCTCCTGTCTCAGCCTCCCCAGTGTTGGGATTCCTGGCATGCGCTACTACACCTGGTTTCTGTGGCTGGCATGGTACATCTGGGGTTCTGGGGCTAGCACAGCATGTAGTACCAGGGATCAAACCCAGATCCTTGCACTTGCCAGGCAGGCACTTAGACTATCTCCCCAGCCCCAAGATAATTTTCAAAGTAGCATTAATCTAAAGTAGAGTGGCATGAGACACAAAGGCATTGCCACTGTAGCTGTGAAGCTTTGCACAGACCTTGCAGGTTAAGGGCTTGGTCCTCTTGGGCATCTTACATGTCACTCCTCAGTGGATACCCATGCTGCTGACCCTTTAGTCCATCTGACTACAAATGTGCGGGTTCCAATATGCCCCTCAGTTTCGTTGATTTGCAAGAATGACTCATAGAACTCAGAAAAAAAAAATGTTTTCACTTACTGGCTTATTATAAAGGACATAACTGAACTCTAAAAGGAAGTGATGCTCAGGGCAAGGTTTGGGGTGGGGTCCAGAGTTCCCCTCTTCTCTCTGGGTGACCACTGACATGCTCATCCACCTGGAAATTCTGAGTCCACTCTTCATGAGTTTTGATAAATGAATCTCCTGCTCCCTTCCTCCATAGAAGGAGGAAAAAAGAAGAAAGCGCTGAAGTTTTCTACTCTCTAATCATATAATTTTGTCTTTTGGGGGGACCCATCCTCACCCCAAATCTAGGCAGCCCCGTTCTGAGTCATCTCATGCGCATAAATTCAAATGTGGTGAAGGGGACTCGTTACTGAGTAGTGAAAGATACTGTCATCAGGAAATCCCAAGGGTTTTAAGACCTCTGTGTCAGGAACTGGTGATAAAGACCAAAACAATTTTTTTTCACTAAAATGATCACATTTTAGCTTTGTGCAGTGGTAATATCATGGCCAATGAAGTTTACCTGAGGCATGATGATTGTTAACTAAAATTATCACATTTTAAAATTCATAAATTTCTTCATCCGTTGATAGATGATTGGGGGTTTTGCTAATCAAATAATGCTATGAATATAAACACACTGTATAATTCTAAAATTTTATTTTTTTATTTAGTGCAGGGTCTTGTTACATAACTCCGACTCATAGTGACTCTACTGTCTCAGTCTCCTCAGTGCTAGGATTACAGGCATGCACCACCATGCCTGGTTTTGGTGGCCCCCATGGCATGTGGTACCAGGGATCTAACCCAGGTCCTTGTGCGTGTCAGGCAGGCGCTTAGACTACTGAGCTATCTCCCCAGCCCTGTATAAATTTTTGTGTGGAGAAGGTTTCACTTCTTTTGGGTACATATTTAAGAGTGGAATTGCTGGATCATGTTTCATTTTTTGAGGAACAGCCAAATTATTTTCCATAGAGGCCATATTTTTTGCCCTGCCTCCTATGTGTGATAGTTTCAGTTTCTCTCTATCCTTGCCAACACTTGTTATTTTCTTTCTTCTTTAGACATCCTTGGCTGGAGATACAGCTCAGTGGTTTAGGTACCTGCCTGGCAAGCCCACGGTCCTGAGTTTGATCCCCAGTACTAGAAAAAAAAAAAAGTTAAGATAGACATCCTAGTGTGCATGAAATGTTATCTCATCATAAGAAATATTTCTAAAGATTGCAAAAAAAAAAACCCCACAAATAAATGTAATGAACAACATAAGAGACTTGGATGCCATACATATCCTCCAAAATTTCAAATATTCACCTTGTGATTCTTGATAGAAAAAACTTGCTCACAACTGGTGTGAAGTATTCTAAGTTATCTACTTCAACTAAAAGGACAAAATAAAAATCATAACACTTCCAACCATCAGAAGTTTGTATCCAAATTACTTAGACATTTATATTAATTGGATGAGATTTTAATTTACTTCATAAAAATTAAGTTATATCAAGTACTTTTATTAAAAGTGGCTATAACTTTAGGAGTAATAGAGCCTATGTACAGTAGCTGCCAATAACATACTTCAGTGATATTATGTCTAGATCCAGCCTATTACAAATTGAAGAATAATATGAATTGTTTAATTTTGCAAAACATCCCTCAATTACCACACACAATTATAGCTGATACTTTGGGAATTCACAAGTGCTTCCAGAACCATGAGCTAGAATACAAAGAGAAGCAAGAAAATGGTCTTTTGACACTATTGGGACAGACACTTCATTATGTAGCAATCCATTGCATTCACGTTCTCTGAGAGGAAGGGTTTGACAAGTTAATTAATTTGCCTTTCTCTACTTACAGGCTTCTGCTGCTAAAGTCTGCAGATTCTGGCCAGTGGACCCATCTCCAACCTTAGCAGCTGCACAGTTCTCCAGTCTACAAGTATTTGAGTGTAGACATCTTTAACCTGGTGGCCTATGGTAAGCAGAATAAAGAATAATTCTCTGGGGTTGTTGGTACCGGGCCCGGGCACCATATTCAGGCTACCTATATGTTCTTTAAGAAGTTAATTTTCTTTTGCATTAGAAATATATGGAAATCTCTAAGCATGGGGTCATTATTGTATTAGAGGACATTGAGGGATTATTATTAACTTGCTAAGGTGTGATAATGGTATTGTGGTAATTTTTATAAGTCATCTGCTAACACTGAAGTATTTATGGATGAAATAAAGTGATGTCTGGGATTTGTTTTATAATGCTGCAGCAAAAAAAAAAAAAAAAGCATCAGAGAGATTTATGAGATAAGATTGGCAAGTATTAATATGCATAATTGTTGAAATCAAGAGATGATATATGAGAGTTCATTTTATCATTCTTTCCACTTTTTATGTGTTTGAGATATTTCATAACACAAAGTTAAAAATAATGAAACTGTAAAGGACAGAAAGACTGTGAGAGACGGGGAGACAGGGAGCAAACGAGAGGGTCTAGAGGTGTCCCCTGAGTCCTGGGCAGGCAGCCACATGCTTCTCCTGAAATCAAGGAGAAAGATAGGACAGAGGAAGGGAGCAGGGCCCCTGATGCAAGAACCGTTTCTACCAGCTTGCCGCACAAAATCGGGACAATATAATTTGGACCCAAAATCAAGGTCTAATTATCTTTCTCCCAGCTGATTGGATGGCTGGCTGCTCTGATGTGCCTGTTCTATCCCTGTCCCTACCCGTGATGACACGGGAGTCCATGAGACAGAGGCCAGACCTTTGTGACCACTTTTACTTCATTCATTCATTCATTCATTCATTCATTCATTCATTCATTTATTTATGTTTTAGTACCGTATGACCTCATCCTTGCCAGGCAGGCACTGTGCCACTGAGCTATATCCTTAGCACCTCAATGTCACTTTTAAAACTAGGAGACAGTTCACGCAGCTGCAGAAGAATATGACAAGAGTTTAGCAAACACCCATGCACATATCATTTCAGCTTTTCAAATCTTAACATTTTAAGCTGTTTTTTTCTTTTGAGGGTGGATACAGAGGATCAAACTCAGAACCTCATACTTGCTAGGCAGGCAAGCTAAATTCCCAGCCCCTAATATTAACATTTTACCATGTGTGCTTTAGACTTTTTTTTTTTGAGACAGTTTCAGTAAGACACTGAGTAAGGCTGGATTTGCAGTTCTGCCTCAGACTGCCAGAGTGCTGGGACTAAAGGCATGTCAATCGTGCCCAATTTTTTTTCCCATAAATTGAAATAAAATAGTAATGACGTAGTGAAAGCCTTCAGTTTGCTTCCATTTTTCCTAAGAAGTAACCATGAGCTGGAATTTGGTGTTGGTCATTCCTACCTAAACTCAGTATGTATGTAACCACACAACACGATAGTTCATATTTCTAAACTTTATTTGAATTACATTGTCCTTAAGTGTCTTTCTGCAGCTTGATTTTGCCACTCACATTTTTCAAGATTTAGCTGGGTTGGGGCTGGTGAGATAGCTCAGCAGATTAGAGCACCTGCTTAGGCAAGCTTAGGCAAGTGCATGGACCGCTCTTCAGTGCCCGGCCCCACATGCTGCACCAGCTTTGCCCCCAGGGCTGGCTGAGCCAGCCAGAGTCCAAGCGAAGTGGTGCATGCCTGTAAGCCCAGTGCTGGAGAGACTGAAAACAGGAGGAACACTATGAGTCGGATGTACATAGTGAGACCCTGTAAATACAAAAAAAGTTTTGTTTTTAATATAGTTGAATTTATTTACTCATTATGGCTGATGCCTCTCCATTTAATTTAAAATGTATATGTATATATGTATATATGTATATATATATATATATATATATGTATGTATATATATATATACATATATATGTATATGCTTTGTGTATGGTTAAACAATAAATCTTTGTTTACCAAACACTGTAATTTTCAGGAAAACCTCTATTTTAGGAATGTGCAATGATTTATAAAAACAAAAGCCATTTTTGAAATTGAAAAAAGTTACTATGTATGGCCTTTCTGCTCCAAGGTCATATAAATATTCTTTCGTATTTTCTTTTTTTTTTTTTCATCATAATTTTATTTTATTTTATTTTTCAATTTTTTTTT